>JAPSGF010000072.1:3569566-3844917 GCA_035772895.1 Perdix hodgsoniae
CCCCCCCCCCCCCCCCCCCCATATATTCCCCCTGCCATGTCCAGAAATGTAAGAAGCATATCTCCGATTCTTCCAATTTACTTGCTCTCCGCAAAGCTCAGCCAAAGTCACTAAGGAGGTTCCTGTTGAAAGAGAAAGCAGAGGAGGCTCAGCGTGAACTCTCCTTCTTTTTAAGCATTCAAAAGCATTTTATAAGCCATTGTCTCTTTTTTTTTCACAAACCAGCGCCGTGTGGCAAATTGTGCAGAATAGAAATGCCTATAATGAATGTATTTAGTACTGGGTCACGCCGATGAACATTCTGCCCCCATGAATAATACTGTTTTACAAGTTTGCAGCCCTTTCAAATCGCTGATCCCCAAACCCTATAGGCAAACTAGAAAAGCTAACACAAGCAACTGGGACTTTAGAAACCCATAGCCATCTGGCCTAAATCTCTAACAATCCGAGCCAATAATTATATCAATTCAGGCTTTAGAGAACCCCTTTGCAAACACCAAAAGAGCAAAGAAAGGAATTAGTGGCCATTCTAAGTCCTGGCGAAGAAAATTCAAAGATAATCTAATTCTATTAGTTCACGGGCAGCTTTTTTTGCAGCTCTGATAAATCTTCCTATAACATTTTTCCTAAATGCCAGTGTAAACTCTTTTCTGATGATAACTGGGGAAATGGGTTCAATTAAATGCAGTTCTGAGTGTCAATAAAAAGTATTTTGTTGATAAAAGAAGTCACTGCCCCATTACACGACTACAGAAGATGAATAATTCATAGAAAAATAATTTCCCCGCTGAAATACTAACACGTTATATATATATATATATATTTAAATGATAACGTGTTCCTCTTAGTAACTGTTGGGTACATTTAGCTATGCAGAATTCGCTTCATAGTGCAGTTCTTATCTCTTTCCAAATAGTAATTCCATTTCATCACCTTGATCTTTCTCAGAGACACCCTCTGAGATACTCTCATATTAATATCTGTATTAACAGATAGCAGGATGCCTATAGATGGGAAAAGCAGTGTCTCTTCTTTTTTTTCCTTTTTTATTTTGGCAAGTTCACCATAAGGTTATTTATAACACTGTCACACAAGTCCACACTGTCATGCCACCAAGCATTAACACTTACAATGAAGATAAAGATGTCACTGGCACAGCTCTTATCAGGATTCTGAACTAAAGCAATGGGGAAGCATTCCTCTGCTTTTTTCCCAGCATCCGCTTGAACCTCTGAGCCAGAAGAGCCTCCTTGCTCTGTTGGTGCAGAGGCAGCGGCATTGGAGTGAGTGGCGCTTGGGAACAATCACAGCACTCTCAGGGCTGATTCCTCACTCAGCCAGTGAAAGAGTCCTGTCTGAAAGTCTCTTAAACTCCCGTCCACCTTTGACATGGCAGACTTCCCTTACAAAGGGAAGGGAGAGTCCCACGTGCAGCCCGCAGACATTTCTTGTGGAGCGTGGTGTTTGAGTGCTGCTAGGCACGTGAGCGGAGTGCTGCTGGCCTCCTGGCTATTCCTACCCGATACCCATCTACCGACTGCGAAATCTCATCCAGAGTTGCATTCAGAATTGCCCAGCAGTGCACCTGTGGAAAGAAAAGAAAGCATCTCCCAGTCGGACTTCCTTTTGCCTACACTGCTGCTCCAGAAGCCACAGCTGCACAGCAGCTTAAATAATTTTTCACGTAGCTGAAAATAGGTTTACTTCTCTGGCGGAGATGCTTTAAAGTCCGTCTTGTTTCTCAAAGGAGTTTTATTGAGCTTTGAAGCATGTATTTCCTTCTAAAAGTTACCAATCCCCTAGGTGCATGGTATATATCCAAAACTTAGGTGACAAAGAATTTTACTTTCAGGAACTGCTTTGAGAAACAGTTCCTCGCCAGGGACAGGGGAGAAAGAAAATGATTTTCCTGACAACGACAGAAGCACGGTGAAATTAGCACAGTGCCATTTGGTTCATCCACCCCACCCCCAAAAAAGAAATGAGGTTTTATTCACTTTCAGTATGATTTATTGCCTTATGTTGCAACATGTTACAAAATGTCATATGCACTATGCTCCAGTGCACAAGACACAGTAAGACAAAATTTGATTTGACACCTGCGTAATGAATGTGAAAGACAAGTCTTCCTAAGTCAGAAGTGTATTTTAAAAGAACATTTCCATCACAGTGAATGACAAAACTGGGGGGCTGTTCTCTCTCTCTTTCTCATTCCTCTCCCTCTGTCTGTCCCTCTCCCCCTTCCTCTTCAATGAGCTTGCTGCCCAAAGTAAAACCAAAAACAGGGCTCTCTCTCATCTTTTCACCTTACATTTCCATCTGATGCAGCAGAATGGGCAAAGGGTACCCATGTAGGAAGATGAGTGTTACCACTTAAGACTCTTGGAGCCACATAGAAGTTGCTAGAGGACCAATAGGTGTGAAAGGAGGCTGACATTTCAGCCTGATTCTTTGGCACCGACAACCACATCATAGAACTTAGCACAAAGTAGTGCTGTATTCGTCCAACCTGTTGTCTGTCTCATCACACGTTTGTACCTGATACCTCTTCCAGAACTGGGATGCATTAGAGGTTGGATTGCTCTAAGAGACATTAAAAGGCTGAGTTGGCCACTGCGTTATCAAATAGGACTTCCTGTGTATCGCAGTCTTCTTAAGTAAGCCCAGTGAAATTAGCTGGGGCATTTATTTTAACCTTTATTTGTCCCTCAGTCAGGCATAAGTTATGCAGCAGAGCGCTGACCATCCTAACTGGAAACAGAGGCTGCCAATAGATAAATTAGAAAGGCCAAAAATCCTCTTGATGCTATCAATCCTGACTTCCCATAAATCTGCACCTTAAATTACCATCACCCTGAGAGCACTGCCCCTGTTGTGCCCCTTCTTCCCAGCAGGAGCATCCTCAATGACTGCTGTCACCTCTGAGACACCTGTAAACATACCAGCTATATCAGAAAAATGTTTTCTTGGCCTCAGTAGAAGAGCATCCTGCCCATAAGTGGAAGGATGAGGTGACCAGAGGCTTAGGTTTAGGGTTAACCCTTGAAGCAGAAGGAGAGGAGGGGTGAAAAGAGAAATTTACTTCATGCTCCTGATCTACACTTTTCGCCGTTTGAGGTTTCTTTGAGAAATCGAATCACTCATTAAAATACATCAAACCATAAAATTTTATACATTTGCTGATGGTTGAGAACTTTTTTTTTTTTTTTTAATAAGCGAGTTCAAAATTAGATCTTGCATTATCATCAATCATTGTGGCAAAGGGCAGGGGAGCAGATTTTCTGCTACACGAGTAAATTTTCATGGCAGTTTTGCAATGCAGCATTGTGTATATAAATAGCAAGTTAAACTTGTACATGGTTCATGCATGGTATGTACTGTACCAAGATATTTAGTCTCTTTCTGAACCAATAAGACATTTATCTCTCATCATTTTACCAAGTGCAAAAATGACAAATGCCTGAGACTTACAGCTTACTGAATCTTGATTACAAAGAAATGCCCATAACATATTACAGGTCACTTTTGAATTAATACGAGTAGTCATTAACAGACAGGCACAGAATACAATGAAAATTCCGTTGTCTAATCCCTTTAAATGCATCTGACATCGTGTTTATCATTCTGTTTAGTTGTTTCCTTGTCAAGTATGACGTAGAATATCTCTGCTAGCCTTTTACCTCAAATTGCCTTTCAGAGTAAGGTATGCACTTCAGTAAAACGAGGTTTTCAGCATTATTTATGCCTGGGACATTACCAAAGGCACCTTTAAAAATATGGTACTCTTCTCTCCCCCCACACCTGAGGAAACCACATAACACTTTCTCACAAATGCCACATTAACCCAGCTGTGGCTGAGGTTGTACACAACTGTCCATTTCCTAATGCATCATTTTTTCTGTCACCAGAACCAGATGCTCCAGACGACAGTGGCTATAACACTCTGTCCGCTCCCAGTGAGACTGGAGAAACACTGACATAGTTGAAGATCCAGGACTCTACTTCCCCACAAGGAAAATACTGACAAGAGTTGGGACATTCTTCAGGTGCTTAATGTTTTCAGCCTTATGCACTGATGTAACTGCATTGAATATCCTATGTCTGCTTTTATTCCAGGTGTTAACAAATTGATATACTATATATATATATACACAGATGTGTACACACATTGATATACTGCATATAACTGATGTGATGCATGTAACTGACATACCTGAGTTTGAAATAAATTTGAAATGCTTTCCACCACACTGCTGCAGTTCTCTAGGGATGAACACCTTGCCCTAGCATCCTGCAGAACACTAACTTGTGATGATATTTTCGGGGCCATTCTCACATTTTACAGGGCAGAAAATGTAGCTACATTTGTGATTCCTCACAAGAATGAGGATTTGTAAAGGAAGGGATTGAAGTTTGGTGCAGATGTGAATTTAGCCAGGGCTACAATGCACACTTGGTTAAATTACCAGCTCAAACCAAGGTTTTTAAGCACCTTTAACTTTCCCCACTACCCCTGGGAGTTTAAAAAAGGAGCATAATTGCTGCTTCAAGTATCTTCAGTCCAGACAAAGCATCTCTTCAATCTTCCCTTGACAGCCTAAGCCAAACAGTCCAGATCCACTCATCTGCACCCCCTGCCAGCAGCTGCCTGCTACCAACTCACCCCGAGGACACCTCATGGTCTGAGCCTCAGAGGGCTCAAATTCCAGTGACAATGAAAGACACTTGGTAAGACTTGTTCAGAAACAGATATTCTTGGGCAGAGATTTCCTGCAAGAACCTGAACCTGTCCACGTGGCAGCATTTAGTAATCCTGTGTTACACACCATGGCCAGTAAAGGAGCCTGGTGCTGGTGGCCTTTCCCTCTTCAAAACCTCAGGCACAGCTTACCAGCCATCCTGCTCCAAGAGTCTGGACCAAATATGCAGTTTGTTTTATTTCACAATAAATATTTATACAGCACTGTACGTGGGTATCTGCATTCCATGTTATTGATTTTGCTGGGAAAAAAAGAAAAAGAAAAAAAAAAAGGAATAAAGAAATGCTCCCCACTTTTATGTCATGGGAAAACATGTGGAAATGTAAACCTGCTGTAGGAAGCAGGCACAGTGGGAGCTGTAATGGGAAAAAGGCAAGCATGGTTTATCAGCGGAATATGTAACATATACTGAACATCCGGCTTCCCAAGTAAGTTGTTAACAGTGCTCAATACAACTGTTTCTCTTTAAAGAATCAGATGTTCCTTTTTTTTTTCTTTCTTTTTTTTTTTAATTTTTTCCCCTAGTAGATGCAGTATGGTAAAACCGGTGCCATAAAGTCATTGCAAGAGACAGCAAACAACTTTGTTATCATAATAGGCTTGTTTTTTTCCCCCTTTATTAAACAATGGCTCTAGCAGGTGGCATGTGGCTGGGACCGGGTCTATCACCATCTCCAGGGTGCCAAGACGTCCCTTAAAGTTTCTGTGGGAGGAATTTGTTGGTGGGATTTGGATTGTAAAGGCACGTGAGCATCTGCTGCCTGCTCAGTCTCATTACCATTGACACAATTAGCTCCTGCAGCTCCTGACCTGGCAGCCAGAGACGGGACTCAATTTTCCAGCCTCCCTGACAATGCTCATTGCCATTCATCTGAGTGCTCAGGCTCCTCTTCTCCGAGTCCGGGCCAAGGGACTGTGAAAACAGTTCGCATAGGGACACACTCAGGGTTGGAAGAGCAAAGTGACATAACAGCCTAAAATCAATGGCCTTATTACAGCACCACTGATAAACTTCCAGCATTCATAGTGAAGTGTTTTTAGTAAAGCATAAATCACTATATTGCAAAAATAACCTTATTTGTTTTACACTTTTGTACGCTTTTGGTAAGTATCTTATAGGCTTTTTTCAATGATTCAGAGTGATTCAGTGATTCATTACAGAGTGCCACTGCTCTTACTCCATAATCCCAGCCACATTCAAAGTTATGACAAACTTTTGTGTTTTTTTTTTTTTTTTTCCATTATGAACAGACAAACTCTACTTTCTGATTTTGAATTAACTTGGAAAAGGCTAAAAATGAGACTTTTACTCTTTAGGATACAGGAAAAGTCGGAGTTAATTGACATCTTCCTCTGATGGCCATAGACTAAACAAAATGTTAGCAAGTATCTGCAGATAAAGCCTTTGCATTCCTTTAAGTGTCCTCACCCCACATAAAACTGCAATTATTTTTCATTTTCCTACAATAGATGCTGCCTGATTCCTCCTTGCTGGCCCCATGTCCTTTTATTGCTTCAAAGAACCCCTTGCCCATAAATGGAAAATTAGAGAAGTCACAGTTTTTTCAAATAAATCACTCAGCTAAAAGCAGAGGCGGGGAAGGAGAAAGAGAATGAGAATTTAAGCTGATCTACCTCCTGAATAGAAGTCAAGGATCTCTAGTCTTTGAACAAAGAAAACAGAAGGGCTTGTAGACCCGAATGCGCAGTAATCTTACAGTTTTTGAATGTTGCACAGACAGCAAGTTGTGACCTCACTGAAAAATCCTAGATTTAAGCAGAAATACATTTACCACCACATGTCTTTCCTCTGTCTCGCTCTTTGTAACACCAGAGGATGGAAAATGTCACGCAGAGCCGGGGATGAGGTGAGGGCATGACATTTATTTTCAGATGTTTTTAAAACTCAGGGCAGTGTTATTGTTTCCATAAATCATTACTACAGGTTTATTTTCCTCAGCCCCCTCGCTGTCTTGTTAGGCAAAACACAAGCTGGGCATTGCCGTCCCGCAGAGCTAAAATGAAAGAAGCGGTCACGTTTTGGTGAGCTTCCCAAAATGATGGCTGGTTCCAGGCACCGCTGCGGTTGTGCAAACCCGGAGCCCAGAGGAGAGGAGGGCCAAGGGCACCTCTCTCTTGCTGATACTCAGAGCTCATGCTTGTTTGCAGAACTGCCCCAGTTCTTGTGGCTTTGTCATGGAAATGGGAACCCTGAAAGAACAGTCTATTATGTCAAATTACAAATTATATTATAGGGTTTTAAGTAATTGTTTGCTTACTGTTGTCACGCACATGTGGTTTATTGAAAGTTGATGTAATCATTCTGGCAAATTTCCACTGGCAAGAATCAGGAGGGGTTAGCTCTGAAATCAGCTGTCGTGGGGGCTCGCACCAGGCAGTTAATGGATGAAAGGCTGCCACAGACACCCTTCAAAGTTAATTTGCCCAGACCCATTTTAGAAATAGTGCACTATGGCCCAACTGTATGAAATGTATTGTGTGTGTATTAGCATTCATAACATTCATTAGAACTCCATTAGTTTAAATGAGAGAGTTCTGTTGCTTTTGTGCTTTAAAAATGAAATTCTTTGTGGCCAGCGAAAAGATATGAAGTGTACAGAAAACGCATCAAAAACGTGATTTGATTTTCTTGAGACGTTTCAATCTGACAGTTTTCATCTGTCAGGAAGATTTCTGCTTCAATCAGATGTCAATTCAATTAAATATGCAAGACTATTCCAAAATAACCTTAACTTAATGGAATGTATTCTCTCACCAGGCTGCATAAACATGGGTACACCCACATTTTTCTTTTTCTCTTTCTGTGGTCCAAAACATCTCTGTCAGACCCTGGAACACTTCAGTATGATGCAATGAGGCAGCTGGCATTTCTTTTACAGAAAGTTTCTAAATTAGAAAATAGTAATAACTGGACTGGTACTGAAGCATGGTCCTCTTAACTCATACGCTTATTTTCCAAACATAACTGTGTAGACCTTTTAATGGAGCAAGCTGCAGGTGTTTTACACACATATATATAGTAGGCATTTCTGTACATGTAAAATTTTTAAAGAAACAAGGTGCTTAGTGAAAAGATCTTTGTAATGAATCTCCATAAGCTACTTGTGCAACTTTCAGCTGTTTGTAATCATTGTTCACGAGTGTCTTTTCTTTAGGGTGTCCGTGTTAGTAAGATGCTGGCCTATTTCAGTGGAAAATGTTTTATCATAGGATTATTATTTTCATTAGGGATCACATCAGTTGATTTAAGGATGCCAAAGAACACTTCTGACTGTAACACTAGCTTTTGTTTATAGCTGACAGTAAGCTCCATTTTCTTTGTTGGTGAGAGCATAAGGAAGGAGCCTGTTGACTGAGGTATCCATGCGCATAGAGGAGTTAATGGTTTAATTTCAGCTAAAGTGTATATTACTGAATCTAGATCAAATCTGAAAACTCCTTGGTGGAAACTCCTATATGGAAACTCCTAGATCACAGGCACGTCTCACATTCGCAGCTGATAATATTTTAAGCGTTTAATTTTTGAAGTTATATCTTTCTAACTAAGATCTGTTCTCATTCGGTTTCCAATTTCCACCCAGGTCAAGCAGCCCTCAGCCGTGACAGGCAGCTGACTCGTTAGTAATTCAACATGGTTATGGTCCATAACTAGGACTTCAGACAGACATTGTTCTCGTAACTATGCTTCAAGCTTCATTTCAGTACATTAATATCTGACAGATCGGGATGGTTTGATTTGTCTGTACCATTAGGGAGTGTGCTGCACTCTCTTTGGCACCAGCAGGCAGAAAGGGCCATAGGAAGCACTGTACTCGTGGGCTCACCTGGGCTGGATACGTTAACTGAATTGATTGCATCTGTAAAGTCCACCTCACAAAATATCTGCCACTGGGACAAATTCTGCTGTCACCAATGAGTGCACAGGGAACACAAGTCCTCACTTTTAATAGGATTAAATGAATGAGAGAAACCATTTCTCAGTATATGGCTCATGATGTGTGCCAGATTTATGTACCATTTGCCAAAACCGAGTGTAACCGAGGGGAAATCATTTTTATAAATTGATTTGTTTCCCTGAAATACAATAGAGGTGTTTGCACTATAATTGCAACAACTCGGAGGAATTTATCTTTTTTCAGAAAGAAAAAAAAGGAATATATATATATATGAGCCTGAGCCTTATCCATGTGGAAATGAGGCCAAAATTATTGATTTCTATTCTCAACCAAGCCATATACCTAGTCTCATGATCTGTACATTTATGAAATGAGAAGGAGTCTTCATAGTCCTTTGCCTTTGACAAATCTGATCGTTACTACTTCTCCAGTTACTAAATTTAATTTATGGTGCCCCCAGATCACAACAGAAAACTGGCTATTTTTCACAGATCTTCCATAAGGCAAGAAATTAGCTTATTGGAGCTGAGCACCCTGGAGATTGTCAGGTTTCCATGATATGTATACACAGATAGAGGGGTGACTAAGAGAGAGGAGGGAGAGAAAAGATGTCTCTGACATCCCATTGTTAGCGTTAGCATTTTGCAGGAGGACCAACCTACTGTCAAATCTACTTGCAAAACATGTGGGGTTTTTACCTAATGTTGTAAAACCACGAAAGCCATATTTTAAATGAAATTAATGCAATGTATATTAAAAATAATAACTACTCCAAAAGGAATATATATATATGTATAATAAACTGAAAGTGAGCCTTAAAGAGCTATATGAATTTGCATGTGAATTCTACAAAGTCAGCATGACTTTGTGAACAGACAGGTGCTAATAGGTACCTTTGTTCCAGACTTCTTAACAAAAATTGCACCAAGTTACTTTTTGTTGAAAATTGAAAAAATATACTAATTCGTGGTAGCTTTCAGTTCTCAGGCTCCCAGTTGGTTGGTATGCCTGCCTTGCTATGTGGCATATATCATTTCTAACTGCTGGCTTTGCGTCATTATGCAGAATTGCTTTCACGGTATTTTGGACTGCCCAGACAATAACCACCATCTCTCTACAAGCAATGAATTTTTCTGATGATAACAACAACTGAGTATGCAACCATGAGCACTGTGCATACAAATAACAGAAGTAGATTCATACCATAGTATTGTGCTGAAATCCAGCATTCCCAAACTGAAAGTGTATATATATACATTAACTTCCACGTTCACATTCAAAACAACAGCAGCAGCAGCAAAACAAACAAGCAAACACCAGAGGGGAAAGGGAGATATACACATTAAAAATACGCAGTAAAATCTATATGATGCATAATATTAAAATAAAATAAATTAAAAAAAAAAATTAAAATGAGAATGAGGGAAACACAGAAACAGCATTAGAATGTATCATTTTTTGACTGTGAAATCAAAGCAAAAAGCCAAAGTCTTGGGTAAACATAAGTTAGTAACAACTTTGTTTTGTATGTTTACCTCCCAGAAAAGTATGAGATTGGAAATGACTGGTATCCACTGTTGCTGGAAATCCGACCACAAGCAGGATCTTGTGACAGAACTGAGGAAGAGATATTTGGAAAGGGGATGGTGCAGATGTATATGAACATCAGTATACAGATGGTAAAGTGCAAAGAGGGAAATCTGGGAAATAACAAGCGATGAAGCTTGTGGGTAGTGATGGGAACAGGTTTTTAGGAAAATAAATTGTAGAAGAGAGGCAGAAACAAGAAATGAGGAAAGGAAGTGAGGGGTGTATCAATGCCATTCCTCTTTTGACTACACTTAATGAAAATTTAAAAAAATTAAAAAAAAAAAAAAAACACAGAAGATCAACTGGAAAGGACAATGTGTAAATGGAATATAACATTATATTAATACTTTTCTAGTTCTGTTTAATCAGTTTGCACAGATTATACTTACAACTGGAAGAATAGGAAGGTAGAAATGCAAGCACAGTGTCTGCTTCTGCTCTAGTAGGGGGATTTAAAAACTCAGGAGAAATTCTCACATGCAATCCCAAGTACAATAACTTCTCAGAAAACTAACAAGTTTTTGCATAAACTCTGGTTAGAAAAACATGAGCATTTAAAACCCTTTCTGTGCTTCTGAATCCCTGAAAGTCTAAACATTAAAATATTGAAAGCTCAGGAGAACTGAGCTTTCAGTTCACTCTACCCAGCAGCCTGGACACCTACGTTAATAAGAAAAATAAAGCCTTAAATACAAGAACAAATATCTCTGTACAAACTGTGAGAAAGAAAAGTCAAACATTTTTTCTTGATATATCTGCAATAGCCTTCTTTTTATCATCTTAAAGATTTATAGTTATTTGCATATCCACTACTGTAGGTGAAGGGATGCTCTCATCACAGAGCAGGCTCAGTCACTGACCTTCCACTTTCTGATGAGAAATTACTTTAGCATTATGCAGTCTTCACGCTTGTTACCTAGAACAATTAGGATTTCATCAATGTATCAGAATAAAAAGTCAATGAGTGGCTATCCTGAGTGTCAGAGGGAAGAAATTCAATTCTTCTGCAAACGGTGAAAGAAGCTGAAGAAACCAAATGTATATCCCAGCTAACTATGCACAATGATATGCATAGGAGGCAATCCTTAACTCCTTCTAACATATTATGAGAAGAATATACAGATTTAAATGTAATTATTTAATAAAAGATATGTATTTATGTAAGAGATACACCAAGCCTGCTTCCATCTCTGTCCCGCCGCATGCTCTAAGGAACTTGGTTTTTGCAATGTTGCAGTTGGAGGGATTGACAAACAAATCCAAACCTGAAAACATACAGCCCTAACGTTATCCTCTCAGTCCCAAATATTTTCCTTGAAGGGACCTTGCTTCTGAACTCTGTATACTTCATAAGGCAAGCGTAGTGCACATATTTTACAGCCGATACAATCTGACTTTGCTTCTAAAATTGATGGCTGAGGAAGTTCTCTCAGCTGTTTTTTTTTTCTGCTATATGAAGTTAATACTCAAAGCATCTGATACACTCTGTTATCCCATAAGAATCAAAGAGAATTACCCTTAAGGTACACATTTTTTGTAACTGAGCAAATCTGGAAAGAAATAGGATTGCATTTGTTAGTTTGGCTTCTGGTTTATGCTGGTTAAACAGATCCCCAAAAGGAATACTTCTTTCCCAATTAGCTTAACATTTTTTTCCTACCCAGTATGAATTTCACCATAAGCTTTAATTGCAAAAAAAAAAAAAAAAAAAAAAAAAAGTAATTAAAACCACTGACCACTCCCTTAGCCAATCTGCTTTTTCTAAATTACTTTATTGAATCCTAGAGCTGCGTGTGGCTTATAACACTGTTATGGCACAGAAATGCTAAGAGCAACTTCTGTAGTAGAAAGAGAGAATACCTACATAGATAGATATGAATTTCTAACTCAATATGGAAAATACATATGAAAAGTCTACATAACAGTACTGTTTTTGAGATTTCAGGGATTGTTTTTCTTTTCCTTTTACCATGGTATTTCATCTAGATATCTTACACTCCCCTTTTGCTTTATCAGATGAGTCGCTTCTGCTGCTTCTCTACTTGAGATGGTTTCTCTGCTGTTGAGGTTTCTGAAATGGCTTCAAAGTAGTTTATAAACGTGCATATATAGGCATGTACACATACAAATTTTAAAATAGATTATTGTCTGTTTCTATACATTATTGTTGTAAACCTCTCTGATCAGGAACCACCTTCCAGCAAACCTCTGCCATTCACAGTGGGTGCCACATTTGTGATTTTATCCTTTGTAATTGTGCTGGTGAAAAGGAAAGTAGATTCTCTGGAACAATCAAGAAGTCCTGTGGATAGTTTTTATCAGGCCTAAAACTTCAGCCTTGGCATCATATTTCATGAGAATCCAAGAGAGATCAGAGCACTACAGTGCTATTTTGTCTGCTGTCTTCATAACTACACAGGAAATTTGCTGTGTCGTAAATTCAGTTTTGAATTTAGGAAGTCAGCTGATCAGCAAATATAGTCTTTGGAGTATAAACAAAAAAAAAAAGAAAAAGATTTCAAAAAAGTACTGGGGAAGACTGACATTTTTCATGACCCTGTGCAGAGCAGGAGGGTTGTTCTGCTGCTGCAGGCTGGCTGGCGCTGGAAGCCAGGACATGTGGGGCTCATTAAGTTCCAAACAAGTTACGAAAGTTTTAAGCAGGAAAGAGCTCAGTTTGAGGAATGAAACATTTGCAAGGAGCCTCCAAGTCGAGAAAATGTTTCGTTCTGCAGCTTTTTGCTTTGTCACTTAGTACTGCCAAGAAAGGAAAGGAAACTCAGGAAGTAAGGTTACCTAGTCTGAATGTACATTGTTAACGGCATGAAATTCTTCTTCAAAAGATGGAAAATTCAGCCCTAGTTGGGGGTGGAATCTGTTAGAATGGATGAATCATGGCATATTTCCTGTGTAACAAACTGCCCAAGACATTAAAAGAAAAAAATAAAATGTAGGAAATGTCGAGGTTTGTCTTCAATTTGCATGGAGAAGCATATGTACATAGGTGTATGTGCATATGTGTATATAAATATATATACATATACATGTAAACAATAATAAGTTTTACATTTCAGATGGAAGACTGGTTTCAGGTCTTCATCAGAGGAAGAATAAGTAATGAAATTAATATATTCATAAAAATGCAGCTGCTTAAGCACTTTTGTATAGTCATGTTCCGATCAGAAGATGTTGTCAGAAGCAACACATTGGCACAAAAAGAAGAATCAGACTTGATAATCAGCATTTTTCAAAATATATGTCATTAAGCTACTCCAGAATCACTGCATTTATGAGGAGAGAAAACCAGGGAACAAGCTTTAATTAGAGTAATTTTCAATCAGGATGGAAACAAACGTCACAGTGTAGAAATATCTCCACAGCCAAAACACCTCACAAGCTGGCTACAGCCTAGCAAGTACAAATGATCAGGAGAAATGAAGGACATTTAACGCTTCACTGGTGGTAGCCAGCCCCCATCATCTCAGTCCACATAAAAGTTAAACCTGGCAACAGCCAGTTTCTGAAGGTTATACTGCATGGGGAAAAAAAAAGCCACAAATTGGCCCAATGCCTTCTTGGCCAGCCTAGAGTACATCTTTGGAATGATCTATTTGTGATAACTGCCATTACTCAAATACCAGTTTAGGAGCTCAATTAAAATATTTTATTCCTTGTCAAGTTTCAACAGGAGACTTCTTCCTTTCATTTTTAGAAGGTTTACTTTTGAAAAATCAATTATTTACATTTCAGATCAATTGCAAAAAAGCATCTGCATTATCATGATAGAAAGCTAATTCCCACAATACAGCCGAGTCTTGTTCATGCATCCCAAGTACTCCCAGCCTTACAGTTCAATTTCTATAGGCTGTTAGAACATCCACTTTTTGCTAACCTCATAGAGTATGACCCAGTTTCTTCATGTACGCTGATATACGTTACCTCAAGGAATAAGTTGCCTGAAACAAAAACATCTTACGCACCTCCTTGACAAAAGCAAGCAATCGCTATGACTGCATTTCTTTCCCTTGTAGGGTCCAGCCAAGAACCCACTCGGGTTCAGACATCTCTCAATATTGCACAGACTTAAGTACATCATTTACACAGAAGTCACATACGTATAATTTCTACCATACTTTTCAAATAGCAACTTTTCAACAACGTCTTATTGATTTGTAAGAGAGGTATCTGACCTGAAAATCCACTTTGTTCCTCTGTGGATGAGATGAATGGCAGATTAAAAAGCAATAATTTCCTTAGAGAAAAACACACAGCTAACGGAGAACTTCTTGTAGATTTGAAGACTTTTGTTTTACTTCCTAGGGGGAAAAAAAAAAAAAAAGAAGAGAGAATTTATGAGAAAATATATTAAAAAAATAGATTTGAGCAAAAAGTAGGACTTGAAATATATTGCTGGAATTGATTATTAACTCCATTAGTTGGTATGATCTTAACTTTCTGTCCTAAACTGTGTTATAGAGCAGCTTCCCAGTGAAACACTAACAGGGAAAAATCTATCTTGAATTATTCTCATTGCTGTGGAAAATCAAAACAAATGCCAGTGCTAATAACAGTAATATTATATATTAGTTGCTTAATTATATATAAACAACACAATCTTGAGTGATCTGAAGATTTTGATTTTGACCATGGAAAACCTTGTCACACTGGTAAATGTTCATCTACCTGTTACTTCTGAACACTGCCTGCTCTTCCTCGCCTAAACTACACTTAATTTTTGGTTCTGCAGTTTGGGAGATTTGCTAACAAAACCATTATCCATTATGATCTCCTTTTCTGTATATAAGGATAGAATACATAAATACCCACATGTATAATCAGCAATGCAGGGAATTACAATACTATATAGCAATGAAGCCAGAGCAGTTATATTGGTTTTATAAGTTCATCTGTGCACTCAGGTGGACATTTGTGACAAAAGTCTACTGAATGTAACAATTTCTATGACTACATCAGAAATTTCTGCACGTGGCATATATATGTGTGTGTATGTATAGATCTATATTTTCGCTTTCTGTACATTGAGCTGTACCTCACAAGGCCTGCTGGACGAAGCAGCCATTTTATATTCAGCCTGGATTCTTTTTTTTTTATAGATAGATTCGTATTGTGATGTCTTACAGTAAATTTCTCAAGGCTCTTCCTTGTTATTTATCCTCTGTTTATCAAATGTAAAATAGCATTGGTCTACAAAGGAATACATAGCTCATGAAACTTGAAAGGTTTTAAAACTACACAAGAAATTTCCTTTCGCATTCTGGAAACGGTGGAAGAGACAAGAAGAATGTTTGAGTTGTAGAAAAGCATTCAAAGTGCCTGACATGGCAGAGGATGTGTTTATGCTGTTCAGGTACAGGTGGGTAGGAAGGGAGTACTGTAATAAGTCTGCATACTCATGGCAGGAATACACAGCTTCTGGCAATGAGTTAGCAGAGAGAGCATCACTGCAGTTACGTTAAATAAAATAAAGAAAATGGCACAAAAAGCCTAGTTCACCAATAACCCTATCTCAGCCTCAAACACCAGTGGTAGATCTATTATCCATGTACATTTTGTTAAGGGAATAGTCTTTGAACCAGCAGTCTGGGACACTTAAGAAACACTGAGAAATCAGCCAATCTTTTATGGAAGTTACAGAACTAAAAGCAGGCTTTGGTTTAAGTTCAGGGACTTCACAGTCTGCTAGAATTTAGACAAGATTTTGAATTTCCAAGCTCCAAAACAGTGAAAGCTCTGTGTCACTGAGCTTGTAAGCCCAGTTCGATTCATGACCTCACCTGTTTCTGTTCCCTTTGTAAAAAGGGGCCACAAAACGGCAGGATTTGGGGTCCCCTCTGGGCCCCCAGGCTGGCAGAGAAAAAATGAAGAAAACAAGAGCATGTGCAGGAGAACCTTTCAGATTGCATGCAGCTCTCATGCAGTGTATTTGACTTATCTCAGTGGAGTGTGCACTGTAGGAAAAAAACATGTCACTGCTCTAAAACTGTCTTTTCTAATTCAGTGCATCCATGTATTGTTATAAATCGGTTTCCCAAACACTGAAAGATACCGAGACAGGAGAGCAACTTTGACTGTTAGCTATCAACTCAGATAATGAAAACTTTCTTTCAGCATTAAGCTTCCAGTGTATGAAAAAAAAAAAAAAAAGAGTAAAGTATAAATAAATGCCTTCATGTTTTGCCTAGGAGAGGGTTCCTTCTAAGTGCACGTAGGAATCAGGCATTCACATTCATCCTGGTTCTGTTTCCGAGGGAGTTTTAAAAGCATCTGGAAGTCTACATTACAAATTGCTGTCCTTTACATTTCTGTATATCTGAATCCTAATTATAGGCTTGTTGGCAGATGAAGCTGTCAGACAGTCAAGCTTGAGTACTTTCTATGTTAGTTTGGGTTCTGTTGGAGGTTAATATAGAAGCCTATTGAACACACTACATAACTTATTCTCAGGTATCACAACAAATTACCAATAGGTACACACATTTCTAGCAGGTATACTGGTGAATTTACTATAAACATATGTCATGATGAAAGAAACAGAACAATTATACTATAGTAGATTTGAATATTGTACTTATCCCAAGGTCAAACATATCAACAAGGAAGTTTTGAATGAGTAGAGCATTTCTGGACGCTAAGAAATGCTTCCTTCCTCCATATACCTGCCCATATTAGGTTGTCTGCTGTAAATTCTTGGTCTTTCTGGATGAAGAGTGATTAGCACTGAGAATATATACGAGTCTCACTTTGTCACAATAAACAAAATGCTACTATCTGTAAGCACCGCAGGGAAACAATAGGTACTGTCTTCATATTAGCATCTCTGCACTTGACAGCAAAGATATATTTTGCCACATGGCTAAGTCTCAGGGCAGACAGCTTATTTATATAACTTCGGCTTACCAGTTTCCTTCATAAAGAATGAAACCTTCTCTAAATGATAATCTTTTGACCTCCAACAGGATAGTGATTTACAGAGCCACAAAGACAACACTGTGTTTAAAAAGCTTTAAGACTCCATTTAAAGCTTTTACGGTGCAACAGTGCTTCTAATAATACATTTAGTGCTCCAAGTTGAGACAGCTTGCTGAATAAAGAAATACTTCTTACACATTTAAAAACGAAGTACTTATGATATAAATATATTTCACTGCAACCTGTGGAAAACAGCTTGCAAAATATAGCTACAGTTTCGTAGTATCTGGTAGTCAAACAAGGAGCAGCGAGGGCAGAGTGGGAGGAGAAAGGCTGCATGAGAAACCCCTGGATGTGTGATGGGAGAGAAAATGACATCCTTGATGTAAAAGCACTCTAACAATGTAAACTAGAAGGATGATGTACATAGCCATTCTAGTGTAACGCACATGATTTTCACTTGGACAGATATGTTATTTAGATCCTGTCATGAAATATAAGTCTTCATTTTCTTTATACATCCAAGTAACTGGATTTTCCACTCAGCAAAGCAGCACCGTTAAGTAAGTTAAAGACACAGCATCAGATGTTCGAAGTTTAAGTATCCTCTCTCTTGTGGGTCTGTGTTATATTCAGACAGCTGGTTGTGGTGCATTTATTTCTAGAATACATTGCTCACTTTTCTACCGCATTTCTGGGTAGAAGCTGGCATCTGCTCTGGTTTATTCACCTTTTGTATTGGAATGAGGAGGAAGCAGGACCTTATACTGATGAATCTCTTTACGCTAACAGCCAGAGCAAGCATGTTTGTTTGTTTGTTTGTTTGTTTAATGTGAGGAAAGTTGGTTACGATTAGAACAGGACAATTCATTGCATAGGTTAAAAGCCTAACCCAAAGATCTGTAAGGTCAGGTGAAGACTTGACTGGCTCGAACGTTACTCAGATCAACGTAACAGAGAAGGAATCAGAGTGTTTGTCACTTTGTCACAATGGATTTCTTGTGCCTGCCCTTTTTCTCTTTCCAGTGGAAGCTATTATTTAGATTCTGACAGGAAATGCAAGATTTCACTTTTTTAAACGTTAAAGTAACTAGATATTCTGCACATTGCATCTCTTTGTGGACCACTTTCCAGGACATATTTTCTCTCCCAGCTGTCAAAATATTTAATGCTTTGAATTAGCATTTCAATTAAGTGCTGTGTTTTGTTTCTGCAATTTTGAGAAGTCATACCTTAGTCATGTAATGGCAGATTTCTGTGAACTTCTGGGATAAACCGTGGCTTTATTCAGGCTAGTCAAAGCCCAACGTGCTGTGATTTTCTAAAGTGCACTGAGGAGCTCTGGCTGTAAGTTCACCTTCCTGCGTTGGACATGCGGACAGAATTATTGCTTTCAAGCTCTAGCCGTGCCTTTTGGGAAGACAATGTGAGCAGATGAAAGGAAGGAAAAATTCCTTGCCAGCCGGAAAGAAAGAGTGGGTGCAGATATTGGGATCAGCAGAGCTCAAAACGAGAGCAGTTATGGAAAAGGGAAGAGCCTTCATCAAGCTGCAGGTCACCACCAGCTTGTGCATTGTGAAATAGAACTGTCCTGAGGCACACCTGAGAGACCAGGGAACAGAGAGCAGCAGAAGCTGGGAAAAAAGCTGCAGGGGGATCAACTTGCAGCCAGTGCTAGCTGGAATAGCAAAAAGAAGGAGAGAAATCCCTGGAAGCAGCAGGAGAGTTGAGCCTGGCAGGACAGGAGGAGAAAGGACTTGGTAAGAAGCTGCAGCTTTTTCCTTCGCTTTCCCGATGAGTTGAGCTCAAAGCAGCAGCACACTTCTACTGCAGGTACTTAAAGATGTAAAAGCTTACTGAAGTCAACAGACATAAAACAAGCCTAACAGCGTGATATAATTTTTGTGTTCCTGCTAGAGCTGGCCAGGACTTTTTCAACCAATTATAGTTTCAGCAAAATATGCAGTTTCACCTAAATTAGTAATTTTGGCTGCAGAAGGAGTAGCTGCTCCAATCCACTTCATTTCTCAAAACACTTGCAAGATTTTGCTTCTATTTCACTTGCCTGCCAAATAGAAGTAGACTATTCTCAAAAATTTTCGCAAGCAGGAATTGCTATCGGATGGCCAAAACAAATCCAGTTCCCAGACTGTAAGAAATGATGTTCAAAATCTTATACTTTTTTTTTTTATGCTAGTCTGTTCTCTTCACCCCAGTGCCAGGAAAGAAGCATCTGCATAAATTAGCACTGCGTAAGTGTTAGTCAGTGAGTGGGTAAATTTGTCATGGGAGGAAGCAGGGAAAACGTGGCTACTCTCCTCTGTCTGAGTGAAAGCCTACAAAACAGCAGCATGCAAAACTGAAGAAAACTAAGAGACGGATTACAGTTGTGGAAGAGCTTCTGTAATTTGTTTTCATAGTGATTCATCAGTACATAATATTCATTTGGCTATCGCTAATCTCATTTCCCTAGCCATGCACACACATTCTAGTACTACTTTTTCATTTAAGACGTATGTGCCAAAGTTGAAAAACAATTAACCACTCTGAGAGGGAAAAGAGAGAGTAAAACTGCGACCCTTGCTCCTTCATCTGCTTTGTTTTATAGCAGCTTTATTTTTACCTATAATTTTCTTCTTTTTATTTCCATCATTTCACTGCTGTGCCTGCTATCACTTACCGCTCTGATGATCTCCTGATAATATTCAATCAGGCCACGTATTCTTGCTATGATCAGTATAACAGCAAGCATTAGGTTTGTTTCTGTAATCTTCAAATGCCACAATCATTATCCACCACACAGAGGCACAGATCACAGGAGGATGCATTTATGAACTACTAAGACAGATTTTTGGTTAAACCTGAGATTAAGTTGTATAAGATCAGTGGGATTTATTTTTAAATGTTTCAGAAAAGTTGGGTATTAATTAGGTTCCTTAGCAGAGGTAAATTAAATAAATTGATCGCGCAGTGACTTCTCACTAAACCAAAAGAGAGCTGATAGATATTTCAGAACTGCCTTAGCAACCCAGGAAACTTTAGGTAAGATTTTTGAAAGATGTTTAAATATCCAAAAATCTGAATGATCCCTACAGGAAACTTTGAAAATACCCTGCAATCAATGAGTTAGGTACCTTCACACAGTTGGATTTCAAACAGAAATACCAGTCTAGCTGAATATTTAGAACCAAAAAGATTAAAAAAATATATATGACTGGCAGCTTCATTCATTATGAAGGCATGAACTGGACCCATAAATAAAGCTGTGAACTGAACAGTTCACACACTATAAAACAAACAGATGAATTTCTGAATAATTGGATGAGTGGAGAACAGAAAGCAAATGTTAGAATGCAGTGGTACAGCAAAACATACCGCACCCTCCATCCAGTGGACTATCGTGTGAGGGCAAGCTCTGTAAGCATAGGACAGTCTAGATGGCTAATGCAAACAAGGAGCTGAAAGTAGAAATGCCTACATCCAAAGAGAATGCACTCAGAACTGTTCCTCAAAGAGGAGTAACTGGCAAATCCTCAACTGAAAATTCTTAAGGAACTGGCGCAAGCAAATCTACATAGAGCAAAAACTGTGAAACAGCCCAGGCTATAGGAATAACGCCTAAGAAACACAAAAAATGTTTACTACGAAAGGGCGACAAAGGGTGATACCGTGATGAAGTAAGGAAAGTGAGATTTTGATTATATACATGGTAAGTCTAGTCCTGGAATTCACCTTCTTTTAAACAAAGAGAGTTCCATCAAAAAGTTCCATTCTCTTTAGTAACTCTATCTGCAAATAACTCGTGTTATGAATAAAAGTGTATATTCTTCTGAAGAGAAGGAAAGCCTGTTGTATCCCATGCAGGTGTGTTATTACAGTCAACACTTTACCATATTACAGCAACTCGAGGCTTTTATTTCAGGAAAATATAGAAGTAGGATTGAACGATTATCCTGGAGACAAGTAAAAAGTGGTAAGAGGCACAGAGGACAAGAAATTCTCTTTTATGCAGTGTGTTTTTGTAGACAATACTTTTTAGGAGGGTCTTTCATTAGTGTAGTCAGCTGGTCAACTAGTCTCTTTCTGAAGAAATTGATATATAAAAGAACCAAGAATGGAGCACGAAAACCTTGAAAGAAGTATGTTAGAGATTTTTTACAATATGTAAGGGAGCTATGAGGTGAATTTAGTAATAAAGAAGTGAGTTTTAAAAGAATAACCATGTTTCACAAATTGCTACATTAAGAAAGGCGCTTATAATGTCTCCATTTTTAAATTTTAAATATTATTGAACTCTAAAGCCTGCCCCAAAGAACTTTATTGCAAAGAATAAGGGAGGCATTAAAACACTGAGTTATGTTCAGGTTTCTTTCAGTATTGCCACTATTTCTTTCTAGTAACTGCGGAAATGTGCACAAAATTCCATATGTGCCATGGGTTACTAAACATACCTTCTATTATTACACCTGAATGTATAAGTAGAGATATACCCAGGCTCTCTCACATACACTCTGCAATTATTCTGTACACAGATCAGAAGCTATTAAATGAGAAATTAATGAGGACCATTACCGAAACAAAATAAGATGCTGATGACAGACAAATTTAATATTGTTAGAGACAGAGAATTAATTCTCGTCTTTGTACTTCCAGAAAAAGCTAAAGGTCATATCCTGAAGAATGCAAAGGTGAAATGTTGAAAGGTTTTATGATAATGCTAATGCAGACAGGCAATTAAAAGTATCAGAGGTTTGCAAAGCTTTATAAACTCAAGTAAATTAAAAGCCAGGATCAAGGAGAAAAGAACAGGAGCTTTTGGGTGGCTGTTTAATCCCCGGTGGTGTGAGCAACTCTACATGCCCAAACAGGGTTAATAATTTAGAACTGATATTACAGAAAAAACGTCCTAAATGGATAGTGCAGACCTGTGCACTCACTAACACTAAAGGTGAAATATTGATAAGAAATGAGATACTTACACATAATTTAAAGCTATTTGAAACTGCTGAAAGCAGCATGGTTTCGGGAAATAAATCGTTCCTTCAGTGGCATGTGTTCTGGCCAGAGGGAAGAAGAATCGAGTTAGCCTGTGGGTAAAAGCAAAAGGGAATTTTAAGGAGGCTTTGAATTATTTCTAATCTATGGTACAACTTTTTAGATTTGAAGCTCACAAACTGCATTCTAGGCCAAGACTAGGACATTATCTTGGTAGATAAATGAAGCATTCAATGGTCATGTTCTAGCCATGACCTGTTAGCAATTCAGCCAGTGCTTCATCCTTACCACTGACTTTTATTTCACATTCATTATGGAGCCATCAAAGTTGTCTGAGTCTAGAGGAGAAAACATACTATGAATTTTACCAGTGATAGGCTTTTGCATGATCTTGCGATAGTCATGTGATACTCAGTTTTGAGGTAAGTTTTGTATTTGTTCAGAGATATTCAGGAGCTATTCAGTTCCTCAAGAAAAGTGAGAGAAACTCAATGGTGAATAAGACACAAGTACTTGGAATATATTACAGCATGAACAAGAACAACTGTAAACAACAACATAGCAAAAGCCCCTGCTCAGTCCACCAGTCAGTGTCATGAACTTCATGCTGGCTGCTATTCAGTTTTCTTCTCAGTGTTTATCATTTCACCTTCACATGTCTGGCACCTGCATTACTAGACCCATGCTGGAGACCATGCCTTCACAATGACCTCACCTCCTTGATTTCCAGATAAATGAAGCACTGCACAGAACAGTTTTTAGATTAGCGGAATTAATGCTAATTTTAGAAGCAGCTGCCAGTTTTTGATCAGAAAACTAATTTTTCTAATAACGCTATAAACTCACAGTGCACAAGGTATGTATTTCAAGACAGCCAAAAGTTGTGTGGACAAAGCAAGTGAGAACAGCACTGTGAAGAAAAGTTTATACTGTAAGAGAGAGGAGACGGCGACTTAAATACATTAGATTCGGAAAAGGTTTCTGTAACAGTCAGCACCGCTAATCCCTAGCAATTTCTGAATAGGGATGAATTTGCATTACACTTTGCAACCAAAACTGAGAGCAGCCATCCAAGGTATCTTTGACTGGTCTACCCTTCTGTTGGCCAGCTGCGAGCTCTGGAGAAAATCAAGGTGCTCTCCTTTGGGTACAGACCCAAAGTCCATACAGACTTACTGTTTGCTGTAGCTGTTGATACTACAAAGATGTAGGCTTGCTGCACTTCTGTCAAGGCTGCAAGAGGACTTAAAATCAATATGCACAGATTGACTGTTGACTTCACAATGCAAATGTTCCCTCTAGAAGAGCAGATAGCATTAGACGAGACCCTGTCTGGAATAAGCAGGTGATGTTTCTTGTATCTGGCATAATAGCATGAGGCAACAGTCTTCTTTGCTAGATTTTCTTTTAATAAAATGTTCTTTACTTGAGGCACAGAGCAGTTAACCTGGCATGAAAACACAAGGAGCGTCTGGTATATAGCTAGTGTCTTTTCAGCTAGCAGTGGCTGGCTCAGTAATTCCCCTAATATTCCTGTTGTGATTCCAGCACGAGGAGAGAAACTGAAGTAAAAAATCACATAGCTGCCTCTGCTGAGATTGCCATGAGTGCAATCGGCTTACTCAATTATTTGTTCTTTCACAATGATAGCATAAACATTTGTGTGTGGTTTATCCATCCAAACAGATTTTCTTTTCCATATTTTTTAAAAATACATTAAGAACAAATTCACTTTCCTCCCTGTTTATGGTTTGTTTTTTTTTTCTTTCATTGTTAATTACATTTGGTCTTGAGTACTAACTTAACAGAGTTGTCTGTTTTCTGAGAACACCTTGTCCCTCAAAAGCCACAGATCTTGCTTGTCAGAAGTATTTGTGTGTCTTAACTACATGACAGACATTAAAGAAGCTAAAATTAATGAATTACTCTCATAACAGAGAGTTTATAGATATCCCTGAAACAGTGTTATTTAGAAGTATTGTGTTTTCAAATATATTAGATAGGTTGTACTTCTCCTAGAGCTAGGTGTCATGTTTTTGTCTATAAAATATGGAAATTGCTTTCAGGTCTGGAGCTGAAAATAATACCTGGGTGATATATTCAAGAGAGTGTCTGTACTTGTGTCTCAGCTAGTAATCATGTTTTATAAGGCTGTCATTATTACTTTTGGCTTGAGCTCTGTTAATATATATGTATTCTTCAGAAGAGAAGTACAACACAACATTCTCAAGACTTGCAAAGTAAACTATCATCCCATGCCTTGGTGTTAGGAGAAGGAAAGCAAGGAATGAAAAGACAGGGAGCTGCTTCTCATTAACTATTGTAAGATGTCAGCAAGATTAAGGTGTCAGGGTATAGAAAGATGAAGAAGAAAAGAATTACTTAGCAAATAGGCATAAATGAATATAAAATGTGAATAGAGGGTTCTAGCTTCTTCTAAGGGTAAAAATGGGCCAGTAGACATTATATTGTGCTACAATCAACTCATCCACTTGATTCTGACCTTCATCCTCATAGGTGAGAGGAGCGAGAGCAAAATGTTACCACATAGCCAGTGCTGGGAACTTTCAGAACCATTATTTCTGAAAAGAAATGAATATTCAAAGGCCCCCCTGACATAATGAAGGTTAAATCCTATGTGGGGTTTTGCAGGCACACGCAAGTGCTGTCTGGCTTGGCTCTAAAAAGCCTGAGTTCGGTCTGTCTGTGAGCTGCTGGGGGGCTGCACAGCCACGTAAGCACAGGGCTGAACTTGTGCTCAGTGAACTGGTGATAAAGAGAGAGCATTACTTTGCCATCTCACAAACACAGCTTTACAACAGGCAACAGGTCTGTCAGAACGAAAATATCATATAGACATATATACACACAGAGAAGTCACTTGGCTGCAAATTAATACACAGCTGCCTCTTAGAAACCACCTCAGATATCACTAGCTAATAGCAGCTAATCACAAGCTCATACCATTTACATACCTGTCACCTGGCCTGGAAAATATTTAAGTTCAATGAGTGAACAGTGTTTACCTGCCAGTGAGAGAAAAACAGTGCCATTTTCTCCAAAAGAAAGCAATTCCAGCCAGGTATTGCCATTACAAAAACAGCTTTTCTTTGTAAGAGTTAAGAAAAAAAACCTGAACAAACAGCACAGTAAAAACATGGTATCAGTTCAGAAAAATATTGTGCAAATTATGGAGAGTATTTTAAGTTGTTTTTACCTGAATTTAATTCACAGTGGTCAGTTACCTTGCCATGCTTCGACAGCTGCTTCACAGCCACAGGCAGGCGTTGTGAGAAACCTGTATTTCTAAAATCTAGAAGCATTTCCTGTGTCTTGCACTGATTTAAATTGTGAGCCAATTTAGCCAAGCTGATGTAAAACCCAGTATGATTGCTTGAATCAGATTTATGCAGATAGGAAAAGATGCATCTGTTTCCTCAGCAACAGTTTCAGTCCAGAAATTGTGAAGGAAAAGCATATTAGGTTGCATCCAGCCTTCAGAAATAAAAATTACAGTTTTGAGGCTGAAGCTGGCAGAAAAAGTAGATATACACACGTTGTTCCTAGGTGACTCCAAATCACAACTTTTAACACAGATAAAGTTAGCTGCCAGATAATGTTAAAACATCAACAACCAAAACAAGCAAACAAACAACAAAGGAAGGAATACAGCAATATCAGACACGGCATAAAATATTTACCTCACATTATCATTACAGTTATACAAAATCTTATGTCTGTTTCTACCAGTGCCTCTGTGGTCAATGTGTATATCAAGTGCAAATTTGTTTGCATTTAGTGGGATGCTGTTTGCTATATGGCTGGTAATATTTCTGGCGATTGCAGGAAAGAAAGCAAAAGCCTGATCGCTACAGCTAAGCTCCATTGTTTTACAAAGGTGCATTTTTGCTATACTTCCCTCTTTTTATTTGTTAGGTTTGAAAGTATCCCTCTCTGTCCCACTGCATGATAAAAGCTTTGCTCTAGTTCCCATCTGCCGTCTTTGAGAGATCAATTGTAGAATATTCATCAGTAGAAACGTGAGGCTTTTGCCACAGTTTCTCTAAAATCCATCTCTTCAGACACACACAAGCTGAAATGGATCAGTTTTCACTGGCCTTGGCATTAAGCCTCTGTGCTCTCCCATGAGCTCTGTTCAATAATTTAAGAGGAGTGGGAGTGGGAAACAAATTATGTGCCTATTAATTCCAGTTTTCTTGTTCAGATGCCAGTACATCAAAAATAGATCTCACCAAGCCCGAGCACTTTGTCATCTTATCTGAAGTAATACTGGTTTGTGAATTATGTCTGGTCAGTTTAGTGTCTCTGTTTGGTCACATTAATCTCTTTGACCACTGCCTTAATCACTGAACTCTTCCATCTCATTTTTCATCTTACAGAAAGAAGCCGTCTGACTTTTTGTCTAGCGCCTGGCACGGTGACTGCTCTGTTGGCCCCATAGTAGCTAGAGGAACCCAGAAGTCTCCTGGGCAGCGGCAGGACCAGCCACAATGGGCACCATCTCATCAAGTTCGACTATCTCATCTGTTCCTTAGTGACCATGCAAATACCACAATAACCCTAGGTGGTGTCAGCTGCTCCATTTGACACACCTCAAAAGGCTAACAACAACTGCCCAGGAAGGTAACAACACACCCAGGCTGCGTGAAGATCAAATAATTGTCAATCCACTGACAGAAAATAATTACTAGAGAATTCTTTACTTGTATGTGTGAGTTACATCAGCCGACAAGATGCTTCTCTGTATCTTCACGACGACAAAAAAGCCAGCGAAGCACATTGCATTTACTCTTTGTATATAATCTTTATAAGCCCATGTTGCAGATACAGTTTTGAAACCTACACTTACATATATCTATATTTCCATATATAACTTTATCATAAACTAGTAAGCATTAAAGTATAATTTTTAAATATTAATTGCATTTAAGATAGATTTTATTTATTTATTTACTTTTACTATTAAATGTTTGCAATTAATACAAACAAAAATATATTTCTACTGTGGAAGCCTGTAAGAGCTATGGACCAGAGGCAAATCTATCTGCTTCTGCTCCAAAAGCCAATAATAAACACAAGCACCTAGACACTGTAGCATGATATCAACTCCCTGGATATTTTAGAAACTAGCTAGCATACAATGAAAGAAATATTAGGTTGTTTACAATATCTAGTTACCTATAGGTCTTAAGAATGGCATTTCATCAAAGAAAATTTGTACTTTTTGTCTTTTTCTTGGAAAAAATCTCAGACCATTGGGTTTTATTTCTGCTGTTAAGGAACGTGGGGATGTAGTTCCTCATGAAAACAAGAGTTGTAGTATTGGGGTAAAATAAGGACTAACATTTCACTACAGATAGAAAGAAAGCATAGCCATTCCCTTCCCTCATGTCCCACTTTGTCAGCTCTTTCCATCATTTCTCCTTTATAGCTGTCTGATTTTTTAGCTTCTATCCTAAAAACAAGCGAGTTCTTTTTTTTTTTTCTTTCCTCAGAAACTAACCAAACGGGTAAAGTAAATTCCCATGAGAAAGCATGGGATTCATGAATATATTCCTATGGCTATGGATTCCCTTGAGTTCCTGAAAAAAGCAGAAGATGATAAACCTAAAATTTCTAGGGAAAGTTCATAAAAGCAGAAACATGCAGTTAGAAAACAGTCTCCCAAGGACATGTCACAATTTTGAGAAGTGTGTCAAGGCCTGATTTTGCCTTATGTAGAAGTGATATGATGTCTTAAAAACAGAAAAATATGTATGAGTTGTAGAAGAATGACTTTCCAGGACAAAGAATGATGAATTATGTGCATTCATAGTGCCAGTAAGTTGGTGCTATTCCCAATTAAGTCAGCTACCTCTGAAGAATCTACTCCACCTTTACAAGAGGGACTGAAGAAGGAGAATCTATTACAGACAATGCTGTGTTGCTCAAAATAGAATTAAATTATACAAGCACTAGAATTAGCTTTCTAGTAAGCATATTTTACAACACAGTATGATTTGTCCTGCTGGCTTCTGAAAGAGAGAGTGAAATATCTTGGAAACAGTGCTAATATTTCCAAGAAAAATCATTTGGGCATGGCAGATAGCTTTTGAATATTATAAGCAGACCAAAGCAATCAGCAAAAGTTGGTTTTCCTCATGCATTGGGCACGGATATTCCTTTGGGTACACTAATACGTGGGCAGAACTCAGTGTTTCACCACAAAGCAATGCCTGAAACAGATATAAAAAAGAACCTAAAATATGGATTAGGGTCGCCTTCGAGGGAAATAACTATGAAGAGGTGGGATGTGAATTGAAACCAGTATTTCCTTCTCTAAAGGTCAGCTGTGTTGAAAATGGTGAGAAATTTAGAGACAACTAAGTTCAAAGTTATAGCCCTCAAGACAATGCATAGGTGGACAGGACAGTAAACCTCCAAAGGCCCTAAGACAGCTTTTTCCAGGAATTTAGTTTTCAGAGTTTCTTTCCTCAAGGTAAGCTCTCAGCAAGCTTTCAAATGCTGTTCAAACACTTCTGAACTTCCTGTGAAAAGATAAACCATAGGTCTAGAGACAGAAATAACAAGGGTCAGTTCAAGAGTAGAAGAGTATCTTAAGCTTTCTATCTTTGCTCAGCACAGTCAGAGAAAGTATTACCTTTCTGCATAAAAGGTCATAGCAACCACTGCGTTAGTGCCCTGCTATATTGAAACTACATCTGACAGCATGCACATGCCAACAGAAACAGGAATGATATAGTAAGGAATAACTACAGTTTTGAAAGGGCACTATTTGTCACTGCTTGAGTCGTTTGGCTCTGTCAGTGATGTACAAGTGGAGAAAAAATTGCTGCTGAGTCTTGTTGTCAGTGTCTATAACCTCTAAAGCCAGTGACAGAATAAAAAGTGGGACCGTTTTAGGAAATTGCATTATAGTCCGGCCTTTGCTCTGGGGAATTCCTTCAGAGAACAGGTGCATTAGAAACAGAAAACTGTTACTCTACCTGCAAAGAATTCTCTTGAAGGAAGGACTTCATCCCAGAGCCCATGCAGCACACTGCAGGCATTCATGCTGTTCAAAGAAGACTTGTCTATGTACAGATGTCTTATCTTCCAGACACAGCAGTAACTGATGTCCAAAGCACAATGGACAGATCGAGATTATCTCAGCCATACAACATACAGGAAGCTAAACTGCATCTAGACACAGGAATAACAAGATTACACCGCAAGTATCTGTACTCTTGCACTCCTATCTGATAGCAAAGGTTCTGCCTACACTAGGCAGCTTCCCCAGAATTGTTGCTGAACTGTAAAGATCAAGCATCCTTCTGAAAAGAAGGCTGTGACAGATTAAAAACAAGTCTAATGTAAAGGTGGTTCACATTTGACAAAGAAATGCATGTGGTAGACCAAGTGTATATAATCTTTCTATTATTATTATGAAATAATTTTATATCAGCAAAAAGTTGTTACTATCCCCTTGTTGCCCAGAAAAATCCTAACTCATTAATTAGACTCACCAATACTTCTCCATAAGAACAAAGGATTGGTTTGAAGAGACACGTAAGAACGTTTCAAGGATGGCTGGGAAGAGGCAATAGAAGAATGTACAGGCAAGAGGCTATGACAGTTCCTGTGGGGTCATAAATGAGTTCATGAGCATGGTCAAGGGTTGATGAATGACAGTCATCTGCACCCTTCATCCTGGCACCTAGGAGGTGCCTAGTATACTTACAACAGTAGTAGGTACAACTTGCATTGTAATACTAGGTTCCTGTGATTAAAATAATGAATGTCATCTACACTTGATATGTAGAGGGTTTATTTCAAGAATCATTACTACTTAAGCTATGGTCATAAATTATTTCAAAAGAAAAAGCCTTTCCCATGGCAAGGATTATGGCAATATGAGCTGAGGGCCTAGGCTCATAGCCACACACAAGGGCTAGGCAGCACTGCCCACTCGTGACACGCAGTATTACTAAGACACTCACGGTATCAGCTGAGCTCTCCAATTGGCACTGCAGTTTATGTGGGACAAAGCCACTTCAATATCTTCTATCTGTACAGCATCTAGTAATGTCATTGGTGTTGAAAGTACATAACACTATTAGTACACAGCATTATACTCCTAACTGAAGTCCTAAATCAAACATGCCAAAAGTAAGGAAATACACATCATGACAGACATGCTACCAATTTGAACACCTCATAATGTATGAACCACTCATAATGCCACTACTGGTATTTCAGGAGGTAACAATTTTGAGAACAGCCCATTTTCTCATTTAGTCTCACTGCCTGAATACGATCGGTTCCATCACACTGGCAAGGTGAATCAGGCAGTGATGCTGATTCACCTTAGTCCAAGTGACTGTGAAGTTTGTTATAATGACAACGGTGTCTGCTTAGTTTAGCAGCTCTTCTGGCACTGAATGCTAAGATTTTGAGTGAGTTTATTAATTTGATATGAAATGCATTAAAGAAGCACAGAGCGTTACTTCTTTGTTTCCTCCTTTCAGAATTGCAACTGGGCCAGTTACTCTTAGTACAAAGGTAATTTAGTCAAGATACTTGAGAGCCACTTGGCTCTGTTTCTAAATTCCTCCCTTTGTCCTTGGCAAAGCTCTTTGAAGTGTTAGTCTGTGAGGTGGATGTTGTAATGAGCCTATTTCTAAGAGGATCAAAGTAGCAGAGCTGCCCAAAGCAGCATCAAAGATACACAACAGAGAGCCCCTTAATGAGCAAGAGGGACACAACTGACTTTTCCCAAAAATAACACCCTAAAATAGGATTTAGATTAAATATTTTAAATAAAAAATTATTATTATTACTATTATTACTACTACTACTACTATTATTATTATTATTATTATTATTATTATTATTATTATTTTGCCAGCAGAAAGGAAAAACCTCAAAGCAAAGAGAAAATTTCTCCAGCTGACACTGCCCAAATGTAATGACAGTCATTTGTTCAATGCTTCACCACCATTTAATGAAGTCCACATACCTGGGGCCTCAGCTAGAGGTGGCAGCCCAGGCTGGCTGGTGCAGGCAAGATAGCAGCCCCTGCTAAAGCAGATTCCTTTCCCATGGATATGAAAATAGAAAGCAAACATAAGGCAGGAAGCTGCGGGAACACTGCAGAGCAGGCAGCTCAGGGGAGGGATGTGGGGGTAGGGTGGGAGAAAAAAAAAGAGTGGGTGGGAGGACTGGACATGTAAATTATGTGCCAGGAAATGAATTCCTTATAATGCAGATTGCCAGAAGCTAAATTCTAGCAAATGTAAGCTGTCTTTTTCCCCTCTCTTACAATCTTTCCACAGCTCCTCTTAGGGTCAGGGAGGAAGAAGGGGGGACAGGAAGAGGGGCGATTCGATATTTACTTACCTATTGTGTAACTACAGAGCTATACGATCCAGCTTGAACATTAGAAGGCATGCAGCTCCCTAACAGTGACGAACGGGATAATATCCTGCTTCTCATTACACACGGCTTTTCAACTTTATTTATGTGGGCACAGGCATCTTTCAATATGATCTAGAGCTGAAATACCAGAAGAAATGTGTTTCTGTTCAGAGGCTGAATGTGCATCTTGCACTGTGTTCCGTAATGAAAATGGAGCTTATTTTGTTTGACTTGATAGCTATCTGTGCAAATATTGCCTCTGCTTGGGTTTGTGTTTGTTTAAGGAATCACCTACTGGATCTGTCAAGACTGCAGAAATGTATGCCACTGACCTGTGCTTAGCTTGGGGATAAATTGAGAAGACTTGTATTTAAGGTTAAACCTCTATGCAGGTTTTTGTTTGTTTGTCTGTTTTCCAGAATTAAGCAGAAACCATCTGGCAGAAGGTTAAAAATACTTAGGAATAAACCTTCAGCTGCTGAGCAAAGTACACCTCTAACTTATGAGAAATCAATGATATGTGAAGCAGGGAGAAGAATGACTATAACAGTACTGCGTGCATTAAAAAGGCTAAGCAACCCAGGCTTTCTTTTTTCTTCCCAACTTGCACAACTCTGACCCTGTATATTTCAGCACAAGTAAGGCTATGGACAAAACGAGTGCCAGTTTCCCTGAAGATCTCTGTGGGTAAAAGCACTGGACACCTCCATACGCAGACAATTTTTAATTAACTGTAAAACTATTCATTTTGGAAGTCCATACGTAAAAAATGTCTCTCTTCTATGTTCCCATTTCCTGCTTCAACAATTTAAACCTCAAAAGAATATGCGGAAGAAAAAAAAAAAAGCCAGCCTTTGCAATTGCAGGTAGATGTGAGATAACACAGATACAAGAACAAAATGAAAAAGGAGATTGAAGAAGCTATCAGGCTTTTGAACTTAGATTGCTGACGACTAATCTTCACAAAGAGCATCAGTCAAGGCTTTGATACATAGGAATTTGCGTGCAGAAGATGAAGGACTTATATCCTTCAGCTTTCATCAGATGTTATGAGATATGCTTGATTTAAGCGATCGTCCAGGACTGTCCTATCTCAGTGCCAGTTCTATACTGTGTCCTTAAAGGTAAATGAAGGTCTGTTTTTAAGAGTTACTTATTCCCTGAGTGTTAAATTACTTTTGAGCGCAATGATATCTGCTGATTTCTTCTGCTTCACTACCAGGTACAGCCTACATTACTGAGTTCAGGAAACAGCCTAACTCATTAATAGTAATATTTACATACAAATGATTTATTTCCTATATGGGCTGGAAGAGTCCCTAAGCTTTTGTTAATCACTCAGCTCACATTGTGTTGATGCATTTTCATTACTAACACAGATTAATTATATTTAAAACAACAACAACAACGTGATTTAATTGGGAAGCAGAGTTCCACACACTCCATATACACAGGTACTTTCTTGGCAGCACGAGTTCAAACAGTTTTTGCTGTGCGTGTAATTTGGCTACATCTTGCTATTGGAAATCTGGGGCATGAAATGAAATGGATGTTTCTGCGATAACCATATGATTAGCTAGTGTCAAATTCTGGCATATTGCTCTCCCAGGATTTTCATGCATCAGTTTTGTTAGACTGTATCTGAGCTATTTGCTGCAGTCTTGCTGATTGAATGCTGCTAAACTGAAAAGGAAAACGTGTAGCAATAGGTGCTATCGAAAGCTCTCTAAAAAGTCATCCAAGTAATATAAAACCAACTTGCAACTCACATGTGCAATACTCACAAGTATTTCTCACACGCGTTTCTCTAAATATAAGTTTTCAATATCATTACTAAGAGCTTTCAAAGGTTTTTCTGATAAATCAGTAGTCACCAAGTCTCTTCAGAGTAGCCTTTTCCTGTGAATATAGTTACTGAAGACATTTTTCTCCACAAAAACCTTCATTCTAGGCAAGACATAAACATGGTTCCAATAGTCCAACTATGGCAAGGACTTAACTGGAGCATACAGGACCATCTAGGTACTGTGGGGCTGTCAGATACCTCCCCTGAAAAAAAGCATAACGATAATTACCACAAGCTGTACATTTAAATACTAAGTATACAGATCTTCCTACATTACAGTTATTGATAGGACATAATTTTCAGAAAGTAATGAGGTACCTAACAATGATACTTGAATGAATCTCATGTAATAATGTCTTCATTGTCAAAATCATATATGAATAGCAGCAACTGAAAAACAATGCATTTTGGCACATCTGTGCTACCCAGAATCGTGAACTGAAATGTAGATCAGCTCTTGCCTAATGTCCTGTCAAATTATTTTCCAAGACTCCTTATTCAATGAAAATTAAGATGAATTCCACCTCCTCACGCAGTGACAAGCATTAGTTCAGATCTCATGGCCTCAGGGTCTCTTCATAGCTGCAGTACCTGAAACAAGCCATCTTCAGTCCCTTAGCTCCCTTTTTGAGATACGTGGCCCAACTACCCACATGTAATACCATTGCCATGAGTTTGTAATAGGGTTTCACAAAAGGAAGCCATACTGGAAACGCTGAGGAGACTGCTAAAAAATGGGTTGTTTTTGTTTGTTTGTTTGTTTGCATCTACATGTTGAACCTACCTTTGAAGAAATAGTTAGCTAGCTCCCTCTCTGCTGTTAAGAAAATTTTACCAGGCAGCCCAAATATCACATCAAGACAGTAATTATCAGAAACAAAGAAATCTGTCAAAAGTGATTACCCATTTGTTCTCATTGCATCTGAGTCTGACTCTGTATGAAAATTAGATTACTGATTTTTTTTGACCTTTTTAAAAACATTTCACTTCACTTTTGAGTCCTAGTTTTTGGCCATATGAAATTGCATAAACAGTTTTAATACTTTTAATACAGTAAAGCATTAAGTACTTTGACTCTTTTTAGTTCAATTCATAAGAACTTTCTTTTATGAATATTTGATCACACCTGACATTCTTGAGTGGATTAAACACATGGTTGTAGCTGGCATATTTTAAAACACATCGTAAATCTGTCAATCTGAACATCAAAACTATGCTGCAGTCAGTTTGGATCTTATGTATAAATCCAGAGCTATTTGGCCAAAAACTGTGATTCCTTAAAACATTTTGAAATTGTTGACATGATGTGTTTTATTTAATAATTTCCTTTACACTGTAAAGCATTGATTTAAACACATGATAAGAATGCATTCTTGCACATTACTTGTATTCTTTCAACTTCCTTTCCAGAGGGATCGGTGGATTGAATATTCAAGCAACTGATGGTCAACAGGTCATCAAGAGAACTAGAAGGGAGTACGTACTTGCCCAGTCCTAAAGGAAGAACTAGGACCACAGTTCTGGCTACCATGGAGCTGAGAGGACCGGTCCTATGGAAGTATGCAGGTTCTCACACCCTTCCCTATGGTACTTCCAATAAATAGTCCTGAGATAGACATGTCACGGGTCTGCTCCAAGCTGAGCATATCTTTCTCTCTTAAGAACACATAATGATAATACAAATAAGCACAGGAAAAAAACATCTCTCTTATCAGCTCTTCTGTGTAAACTTCCCTTTCTTTTCCTACTGAAATAAAAGGTAGTGGAGAAGAATACTGAATAAACATCTTTGTGGCTAAAAACGATTTTTAATACGAGGTCAGAATTTAGCCCAGATGCTGTTTTTCTCTTTTCAAAAAGCAGAAGCATTTTTTAAGGGGATTAGTGCTTTCAGTGTCTTGACAATAAGAATCACTCCTAGGAAGGAAAAACAAAGACAAAAAAATGCAACAACAAGCAAGCAACACAATAGCTCTTTTGTGACCACCACCAACTAAAAAAAAATGCTTTTTTTTTTCTTTCCTTTTCTTCATTTGCATACATATTTACTTGTAGAATGCAGAACTCGACCATATAATCATTTAAATTCTTAAAGATATGAAACTTGGATGACTCAGTGGAAAATTCTCAGAAATAATCTTGATAAAGTGGTTTTATTCATCTCATTCTGCTTTTCTCAAGGGCTGACATATGCATAAAAGGGGAACATGATCCCTTGCACATGTTCTCCATGAGGACTGCGTGTAGCACAACCATTAACTTAAAACACGCTTTGCTGACTCTTACTCAAAGGCACTACTGAATCGAAGCCAAAAGAATTCAGACTGGCATTTCTCCATCTACTCTGATCAGGGAATAGGATGAGAGGACAATCCTGTTTAACTGCACCAAGCATTGAAGGGTTCCAGTGGACCTCTGTGGTCTGTCCCTACACATCTGCTGTGTTGTGTGGGGTATTTAAAAAGTGACCTTTCTTTCTTGTGCTGCTGCAGGCTGAGCACACACACCAACAGAGGGAGGGACAAGATAGCTGGGACTGCCTGCTGCACTGGGCACTGACAACACAGCATGACACAACACCAACCATCAAAACATCAGGGACCCTCTTTTTCTGCCCATCACACAATGAACCACGCTGCATCATCTATAACATACGCCATATGTGTGTGAAAGAGACGAATGGAAACCACAGGACAGATCCAGGAGCTCCCAGAGTGACAACATTAGCTGAGAGCACAGGAATGCACCTGTGGGGAGAACAGCTCTCCTGGGTTCTTCATAATCATTTGGCTTTGCCCTAGCAGGTTCTCTGCTGCTTCTAGTTGTTCCAATGCCTGTGCCTCCTATTTTGCCTTTGTCTACTTTCCTTATTTGTCAGTTCTACCATACGGTGCCAAAACTTGACAGAGAAGATCTACCTCCAAGTTGAGACAAACCAAACATACAGGATGCTGTCTCAGAAGTGGGGATTAAAACCATCTTTCGGCGATCAGTAAACCTGGTTGCTATTTTGAGTTCTTAAATTTGCAATGATCAATAAACCGCCCAGGACATTTTGGGAAATGAAAAATCCAGTCTTTAAGCACTAGTTTATTCTGTAACAAAAATGGCTTTTTTTCATTATTGTTCAAAAAGAATCTGTCTATAATAGAAATCACCTTGGCTTATATCCAAGCCAAGCAGTTGATTTTTCAGAAGAGTAGTGTGCTGCTTGGAGCCCGTTCAACCTCTTTCAAAAGCCAATTGAGCTTCCCGTCGTGTCTCCTGGGATGTGTAGATTTGACTTTTCCCCTTTGACAGGTCTATCCTGTCTGGTAAATCTCCCAAATGCTTCAACATCTTTTCTCTAGTTAAAAATCAAAAGTGAAATATGGAAGTAAATACATGAATGGTACCTGACAGGATAAAAGGAGTAAGGACAGAGCCCAGCTTACTGGAAATGATTAATATCTTATAGGAACAAAAGAATAATTAAAATGGGTGAGATAAAAAGTTAATTTGGTGCACATTTGTGCTTTTGACAGTGGTTGGTAGAAGAGGCAAAAATTTAAAAAAAAAAAAAAAAAAAAAGAGGTTAATTGCTTCATCTGGCTTATGGTTTCAGCTTCCAAAAATGTGCCATTTCTGGGACTTCCCGACCTAGGGACTGCATCCAGAGCAGTGTGCGTAAGATCTACGTTATGCATCTTCAAATGAGTATTTCAATCTATTTTTTTTAAATTCATTGATACGTCTGGCCTTCAGAATTTCCTGCAGCACTGAGAGCTTTAATTTAACTATGCATAGTGTGAAAAGAGTTTTCCTTCATTCACATTTTAAACTGATATTGGGTGTCTTCCAGTTCTTTCACTGAGAAATAGAGAATAATGCTTCCCTAGCTACCATGCCAATCACAATTTTGCAAACTTATACCATAACCCTCTTATTGTTTCTCTCTTTATTATCCTCTCTTCCTGTGGAAATGATCCAGATCTTTGATCTCCCAGCTCTCTCACATATCCCATGAACTACATTTCCCATGAGTCCCTTTAAACAGTTCAAGAAACGCAGACACCAAATTAATTTAAAACAAAAATTTCAAAAACTCTACATAATGTTGTGACGATACCCAATCCTCCATATTTTAGTTTAGACCTACAGAGGTATGAAAATAATGACAGAGATTTAATAAGTTTCCTAGGAATAAGAATAGTGATTTCAATCAGTTTAATCAGAAGTTCTCCTAAACGCAGTTGAAAAGTCCATTCTTACACATATTTTTCTGATCCGTACTGACATCAAAATTGAAGTTCAACTTGCCTCAAAATTCAGGTAAACTATTTTAACTCCAACTTGCATGCATTGCTTTCCTTTTTTTTGTTTTTTTTTTGTTTTGTTTTGTTTTTTGGGGGGGTTTTTTTGTTGTTTTTTTGACACAGAGTCTGGAATTAAAACTGACTGCAGGCAGACGTAAAGCAGGCTTCCTTTTGAAGCAAAAGGTGGCATAAGCAGAAAAAGTAAAATAAAATAAGATAGATGTGGTCTTAATATTCTAGAGAAGAATAAAGGTCACCTGGTAAAACAAGGTAACGTCCTGCAGGTCTGAACAAATGCAGTTTAATTTAGTAGATTTGCCCACGTTTCACAGAGGAAATTATCAAGTGGTGTTTTCCTTTAAGCACTACTTCTCTAAATGTCATGCTGAGGACAGATATCTTTCAGAAACTTCCAAGGTTGTCAGACTAACGTTTGACAGTTATGCACATGTGGCACTGCAGAGAGATTATGTTCTCCAAAAAAAATCGCAAGCTGAAATGCAGTTGCTGAGATCCGACGTTGAGGCATCGGGGCTCTAAGTCACTCTCAAATAGCATTACTAAGATAACAAAAATGCGTATGTTTATTTTCAAGGGCTCTGCGCGGAGAACAAGCACACACAGCATGGCTGTCATCTGAACAGCCTGTTTGCCTGCTCGGGCAATGGTTTTCCACTCTGAGGCATCCCCTCTCTCCACCAGTCGCAGTCACAAGCCCCCTTTGCTCTGAAAATAAATCAATTTCATCTGCTGCAGTTCAATTTCTTTCTTCTCTCTGCCTCGGTCCCTCAGTCCCACTCCCTCTTTGAAAGGCTCTTTCCACGGCACCATATGGCAGCTGGGAGAAGGGCAGAGCAGTGATCTAGTTCTTAACAAAAGAGGCTGTGGTGTCAGAAAGCCTCATGAATGCATGAGACACATTCATGTATAGAAAAATGCCTCCAGCTCTGTCAGGAAGGACTAAAGAGAAGGCTGATAGGCCTGACATTGCTTTCGAGTTAAGAAAGGCAGCAGTTCTCTCTGCGGCTCATCCCCTGCCCTCCCCCTCCCCAGTTTCATGCCAGAATCCTATTAGATCCATTAAGGACCTGAGACACAAAGTCAGTGCGCGGCAGAACAAGGAATTAAATTAGGCCACATTATTTACTCCCTATCACTCTTTTCGAGATAGACTCATACTACAAAAAGAAAAAAGAAAAAAAATCAAACAGGCCTTAAGAGCACACCATAAAAACAAAGAACCAAGTGCTGTTCCAAAAATAAATGGAATCAAGCACACCCCTGTACATTGCCTTTGTCTACAGGTTTGCAGCAAAACGGCAAACTTTCAGGGCAACACTGAAAAACCATTTCAAGCATGCTGTCTGCTGGTTTTATTTTGCTTTCCTAGCATACTGAGGCTGCTGTTGAGACAGACAAAGGACCTTGAGGCCGGAAAATTAGTATCAGTAGACCTAACATACGTGCTCATTTAGCTGCTACAGAAGTACTACGCATTGTTTCTGAATATGAGACAAATGGAAACTGGCCCTTAAAAACCATGCATTCCTTTCCCCTCTTCTCCCTCCTATTTTGCTTCTCCTTTTTCTGTTTTGGAGATGTTTGGCATGCTTCAGATAACACAAACGTCTACAAAATAGGGGCCACAATCTTTACACATAAACTTAACAAAATGGGAGGCTGCATGCATCTGAAACACGTTTCTCACAAACTTTTTTCATTACTAGAGGAAAGAAAAAAATCACCACTCCTGTGCACCGGAATGCAGTGATAGGCATTTATGAAGAATTTCCTTACTGAGCTGTTACTGCAGTGCTAGTTAAACTCTCAAACTAGAGCTGCATTTCTACTCCTGTCTCTTCCCCAGAAAGGCCTCAGAAATCACAAAACTCGGTGTCCCTGGGGATATTTAAAGGAACCCAGGCAAGCTTCCAAATGCTGGTATATGTGACCTTTACAAGTATTCAACAATAACAGTTCCCTATGAAATAAATCAATGAACATGTGTATAATAACTCAGCAGAGGCATGAAAGTTTCAAGCTGAAATTCTGTCAACACACTCGAATCGTCTCCCTACAATCAGTCTAGAAGATGTTACTGAATGCAGGGTGTACATCATTATACAAAATCTGTTTACAGTATCTCTCCAGTCCTCCTTCTTGGAATGCACTTAATGTACAGCTATTGAGCAGCATTATGTATCCATGTATGTATTAAAGCTACTATTTATAGGCCCGCCGTGAGTCACAGACAATGGAAAATGAGCTGGTTTCCAAAATAAACTACTACATTCATTAAAAAAAAAAAAAAAGTAAAAGTTCCTCTTGAAGTGGCTTTGATGGTGTCTTTCTTTAAATGAACTCTGCTATACACAGAAAGAAAATAAGAAAATAAAAGCTATTGTTAATAATGCTCAGGAACGCCTCGGAACTGGCTCTGGGGGGTAATGTCTGTGATATTTGATAGACTTAATAAAACTTAAATGCAGTCAGGTTTGGTGTTGGTTGTTTCCCCTCCCTCCCAAATGGTAACAGGCAGACTTTAAGCTCTCATCTGCAAGTGACTTGTGCTGGTGCCTGCTCAGTGCTCTGGGAGGCGAGGAACAATGTCGCTATTCAGGCTGGCCCATTCACTGCAGCCACATCTGTTTACATGGCCTGTGCCCACCTTTGAAAAGGCTGGTCCTCCCACTACCATTCTATCTCCCTTGGTCCTGAATGGCTGGCCGTCTGAAAGCCTTCCTACTGAAAATCTGCAGTTTCAAATGTGTTTTATGAGACCAAAGCTGAAAGACAGACTAACAATAACATTTGCACGTTTCTATAGTCTGGTTTGAATTTTATTGTCATCTGAGAAGGACTATAAAATTGTCCCAACTACCGAGGTTCAAAATAAGTCTGGCACACAAGGTCTTGATGCTGAACTTGTGGGGCTGAATTTTGCACTTACTCTTGGTTACGTATAGTTCTAAGGAATTTTTCCACTAGAAATATTATTATGGTTCAGATATGTTTTGATACAGTGACAGTACTCCCTGAGGAAATGGATTTTTATGAAAAAAATATTTTTGCCATATGTACCACCATGTTTAGAGTCCACTGCTTTGTTCTTCACAAAACGGCTTACGTAGAAATATTTTGCCTGTGATAAACTTCAATGAATGTAGATGCCAACACTGCAACTTTCAGACTGCCTCACTATGCACTGCATATACATCACAGAAAGCAATATATTTAAGGAATTTTAAAATGGCTGAAGATCAATAGACTACCCCCATGTCTGAGCCAAGACTTCAAGTGAAGAGAAAAATGGCGTGTGACCTTTGGAGAGCCAAAGGAAGCCCACATTAACCAGAGAAAGCAGAAGCAACGAAGTCATGAGCCTGTGGCTGATAACCCTCTGCGTGCCAGTATGTGTTCCTTTTTTTTTTTTTTCCCCAACAATGTATAAACCTAAAGTAAACTTCATGAATTCAGTGTCACTATGATTTGTTTCTATTGATTAATTGCATTCAATGAACTTATTTGTATTTTCGTCTGAATAAGAAACGTGGGCTCATACTCCTGCCAAAGCCACCACAGTAAATGTACTGTAAAATTGCTATGCCTGCAAGTGTGGTGAAAATCATACAATGGCTGACATGATGGTAGATGGTATCAGAGTGTTTTGTAGAGACAATACAGAAAAATATCCTAAAAGATCCAAGGGAGTTTATAAAGAGAAGTTTTTAAAGGATGCTTCAATATTTGTGAAGTATTAAATGGCAGAAAATAAGAGAGAATCTGGAAAAAAAACTGAAAAAAAGGAGACTTAAAAGCAGATTACTCAGATACGAACACGTATTCTCAGGTGATTTGCAGTAAACTTGTGCATTGCTTGGTGACTCGATGTGCAAGCCCTGCTGAACACACAGTTTAGTTTGCAAGTCTCTGCTTCCAGATGTCCAGCTGTATTGAAGATCAGCTAACCCCAAGTCATGTATTTCCCTCATGTTATTTTTCTACATTAATTAGTGTGATTATAGTGAGACTCTGGGAGTAAAAGGATGAGCAAAAGTTTACCCACTCAGTACTGAGCTATCAGCAGTAGCTGTGATATTGTTTTCAGCTTTTCTTCCATGACACTATTCAATCTAATGATTACTTTTTGCACCAAGTGAGGATTTATTGAAAGGTCCTGGCAGAACCAGGAACTGTTGTTCAAGCTGAGCATTCCTCTCTTCCCCTTTCTTGTTTAATATAAATGGAACGGCCTAAATATAAATAGGCAAAAGACAGACAAACCACCTGTCTTGACCTCTGTGCTTTTAAGATGTGCAAGCTCCTTGACTATTCATAACGTGTGCTGTAACTAAGTAAGGAAGTATTGTCCATGTGCTCTAGAGTTGTACAGATTAGCAGATCTGTACCCATCCCAACTTAAGGCTGCAGTGGTATCACCTTAATCTTTGGGAATAAAGAAAGGGTCCTGCGTATAGCACCAAGCTGTAGCCTAAACAACGTTAGTTTGTGCCTTATGACAGTCAACAGAGATTAATAATCCAAACTTTGTCCTTCACATGTGCCACTGTACCCAAATATTGCTGTGCAGCTCGTGCCTAAAGTACTGCTATCTGAAACACAACATTCCAGAGAGTAACAACACGTACTGCTAGATCAGCCCAGAAACAGTGTGAAACCATAGGCAATATGGTCCCATTCTGAGCTCACTGGGGGCACTACAGCCTTACCACAATGACGTCCCTGAGGGTAACCTCCTCTCTGTTGAAATCCCAGCAAATTTTGCCAGTAACTGCAGTAGGGCTATTTTTGAAAGGTCAAAATTTGTGAAAGAAAATTTTAATGTAACACTAAGAGTTTGCCTGAACATAAAAGAAAATATGTATTTTAGCATCTGAAATACAAATCGTGCATTTGGTGGAGGGGAAAAAAAAAAAAGCATCAGAAAGGAAACAACAAAGCAAAAGGAGAAAAACAGTTTTATCAAAGCTGAGCAGAAAATCAGATCATTAAATTCAACTAACATTTTTATCTTCCGCATTTATCTTGCATAGAGACTAAAATGTTACTTCTATTGAAGAAGAGAAAGAATTTAAGTCTCTAGCTAAAAGTCAGCAGTCTGACCAGCTGAAAATTCAAGCTGCAGATGTATTTTTGGAATTAAAAAAGTGCCACACAAGAACAGATGGTTCTGTAGTATGAGTTAGATTCATGTACAGGCTTCATTAGCTTTTTGCCTTACATTTTTTCCCTAAAATATATGTATATATTTTACTATCATCAGTATTATTAATTTCAGTGTAGAATATGACCAATTGCCCTGATTATTGCTTTTCATGCTCTTGAAACACAGAAAACCTGCGGCTCTCAAGAAGACGACTGAAGTCTATTTATTTACTAAGCAAGTACTACAGATATAAGAAAAAAGAAAACATCTTCTAGCTCGTATCCTCAAGAAAGGACTTAAAATGCTGTCATTAGTAGTATGTAGTCTGCTAAGGTTTCCTAAAGAATTTTCACTTATTACCCCTTATGATGGTGCTTTCTCATATGTGTGCGTGTGCTCCTCTATGAAAGCATAATGTTTAAAAGTTCAGGAAAACATTTCTGACAACACTGTGTGCTGAAAATTAAGATCCCCCGTCCACGTTCACAAATTTATGCTTTTATGTCTAGCTCTTTCTTCCGAACATTTGTAGGGGCTTTTAAGTGACATTGCTTACATTTCAGAATGATGTTTTGTTCCAAAGTTTACAAAATGGGCATAAGCATAATGATGATTTTAAAAGAGCCTGAAAGAAAACGGAAGGCTTTCAATGTATACCAAACAAATGTTTTCATTCACCAAACAAATGTTTTCATTTCATCAACAAAAAAAAAATAAGTGCCCCACTCTAACATAAAATTCTTCTCACAGACGTAGTGCTATGAGGTAGTGACAACTTTTACCATGCTGCCTGTGGCAGATGAGGACTCTTTAAGCTATGTTTGCCTAAATCCTTACACTACTAACTCAGATATTTGAACTTGTTGCTGGAAGAGGAGGGGACAGGAGGAAGGTGAAAAGACCATATAGCATTGTTAATCCCTTGAGCCATCTGGTCACTCGAAGCCATGCTTTAGTTTGTGCTTATAGTGAAAACCTATTCCTTTCATTCAGTCCCCTTCCCTGTGTCAATTTATCATTGGCTTTTTTTGCCGTGTTAGGATTTCTTGCAGTTAATCATAGCGAGAATCAATTGTCTTTTGATGCCACAGTAAATATTAGCACTGGAAAGAGATTTATTTTTTTTTACTCATTTCTTCCCCCCTCCCTCCGCTTGCTGTGATTTGTAAAAGTTGCTGGTACGTTTTGATGAAATGGAGATGAAAACAAGGGTAACCCTTCCTTTAGCAAAAAGGAAAATAAGCAATTCCAGCACCATTTCTGTGTAACTTGAGAGAGTTCTACTGCATGACAGATACTGAGATACCCACATCACACAGGGTTCAAAAGAAATGAGCCTAGATATCACCGTATAACTGATCTATCAGAGGTAGCATTTGCATGTTCAGTTACCTGAGAACCAACCTTCACCTACACCTGTAAGCCACAAGCCTCTCAAACCTCCTACATTTGCATCCATACTGTGCAGCATACAGCGTTAAGCCTGCTCAAACAGTTCATCATTTTCTAGGCCATATATGAATTCTTGACTTATTGACATACACAATTCTATATGAAGCCAAATCAATTGCATCTCTGCCATGAAGAAGCAGGGAGACTTCACAGCTATTTGACTTAATTAGCTTTCCTACACACTTGACAAAATTACTCTTCAGGACTCCACACTTAACTTCCAGTGAAGTGCAGTCTTTTCCCACTACTGCTTGTCTCACGCATAAGATTATTTTTTACATTGTGGTCCCTAAGGTAGCTGCAAAGCAATTCTGTCATAAATGTGCTGGCTCACTGCACTCAAAGTAAAATCATGTTCTTCTACGTGCTCCTTCCATCTATTAATTAATTCTTTGTAACACTCTTCTGGCTAGATGGCAGCTCTGATCAGTGAACCTTTCTTGGATAATTTTTCTTTAAGAAAAAAAAAAAAGAAAGAAAAAGGAAAAAAGAAACCAAAAACCTGTTCTTTTCACTATTATAACTGTTTCTGAACAGCAAAATTAGAAAATTGTAAAGCATAGCACAGGTAGGAAAAGGAGATCAAAACGTTTGAGAAATGAGCAGGACAAAAAGGCTGAGAGCCTGAGTCATTTTTAAAGCGATCCAAGGAGGAAGACAGCTTTCTGGAAAGGATACTTGAGATTTTAGCCACTGTTTCAGTTCCTGATCACTGAACCTCACTGACACACAGCTTACTTAGAAAGGTGGAGTTACACAGCTCTGCCCGTCTACCACATGCTAAATAGTTCTGAGATACAGAAATTCTGGTATTCTGGAACAATCCTCAAGGCCTGAGAGAAACAGGGCATCAAATTTTGTCTCACAAGGCACAAAGGTTCATCATTTTGTCATCAAAGGGAAAACAAAGGATAAGTGATATGATTAAGAACTAAAAATAGCGAGTTTAAATATACAAGCCATTACTAACTGAGAACATCCCACTGCCTGGCCAGCGCAGTGCTTGGTAACACATCTGTTGGAACTGACAGCTTGAAATAAACTCAGTCTGTGCTTTTTTCTATTCATTCCAGCATACACTGCAAATTAGAAAATACTGTTAGATGGTTCCTACTGCAATAGCAACAAGAGGTGCTAATGAAGGTATCACTCCGTCATCTCACAGGCTGAGATCTACGGAGCTTTTGGGATCCAAAACATGAAAATGTACTCAATAATCCTGAATTAGGATTCAATGTTATTGTCCCTGCCCCTGCATCTAAGCAGGGCCTGCTCAACTGAACCCCTTGTACATCCAGCTGTGGTATTCATTAAGATTTTTTCAAGTTTCTACTCCTGTCACTACAAGAACAAAGCCCCACTGAGCTAGGGTGAAATAGCAAGTCACAGCTGAAGAACACGACAGCCTCTGGAACAAATAATGAATTAACTGTATTACTAGTAATGTGTCCAGAATACCTATACTCTATAGCAAATTTCCTTTAACTCATAAAAAAAAATAGTATTGAGCAACTGTAAAATTAAGATCATAGGATAACAAAAAGTATTAGAAATAACAAATGCTCATTTTATAAGGTATAAATGAGCCACTAATTGACAAGAGCTGAAAAAAAAAAAAAAAGAAGAAAAAACTTCCCTTGTTGGCTGGTTATTCGGCTGTAGATTCTGCTGCTCTGTGAAGCATCTGGTACTGGCCATTACCAGAGATCAAATACAGGACCAGATGGTCCGTTGGTTGACTCATTATAATGGTATGACTGCTGAAATGTAAAAGCTCTTCACAGAACCAGAAGGAGACCATTTACCTCTGAATGCCTCTTAAAAAAAAAAAAAAAAGGAAAAAAAAAGAGGACTTCCCATACCTCTGTGAATCCAAGGGAATAGCAATCCAACTTACCCCAGTGACACTTGCATAAGAAGTCAAATTACTTGAGAACTTTTCTCACTGTGGAAGATCTGGCCTCAGCAAGCTTTTTGACTTCAGGGCTTATATTATCACAAAATCTGGGACTCGAGGTGATTTGGGAAGCTAAAGCTGAAGCAGCAACTCAGTGGTGTGAACTGGCAGGACGTTACCATATCACCTGGATTCCTGCATGCTAATTAGAGGGTCTGTGATTTAAAAGAAGAAAACAATTGTATCCTGTGGAATTATTTTGCACCAGAGAACTAAAGGACTAATAGATGCTCGGTAACTGAAGGAATCATATCCAAAATGGGGGGGGGGGGGGGGGGGGGGGGGGGGGAACAAAACACCACTGCCAATTTTCAGGGCCTTTCTGACATCCTAGGCATGTAACTCATGTTTCTAATTTTAATTCTCCTTAAAATTATTGTGACAGTGAATGTTATGGTTTTGATAGAAGCACTATAGTTGACATGAAGCAATTAAGTACTTGTTCTTATTTTGCCATAATCAGTCTCTAGAACAGCGTCTCTTCCTGTATTTCAATCTCTGTAAAGGTAGATCCCAAAGAGCCCAGTACTGAATGTGCCATTCACCTTAGCAGCGGTGGAGTACAACCACAAATACAACTGTGCTTCTGCATACAGGATTTTCAATATATTTCTTTTTCATATTCCCCACTTTTTACCCCTTTCGAGCTTCTATCAAAAATTTTTTTGTACTTTGGTTACTGTTTTCTAAATTAAAATACCAAGAGTTTTAAAATAGAATAGTTGAGTTGGATATTGGATACTACATAGCCAGAGTAAGTATCTGGAAAGATGCTTTGAGAAGAAAAACAAATGCAGACTTTTCTTCCTTGGGTTCAGGAACAGGATACATGGTTCCTCGGTCATCACAGTGATTTATAAAGGAGAGCTGCTGTCTAACATCATAAACCTTCAATATGCCAAACCTACATAACCACTGGTTTGCATCTTAAGATATCCTCCAGAAAGAGCCAAGAACTTACCACGATTTTTTCCCCTTATTTCCTCCTACAACCCTTATGAGTCCAGAACACTTTGAGACCATTTTGTGTACAAAAGGAGCCTCAGGCTAAACTGAAAAACTGATTCTCCATAAAAGAAAAATGAACTACAAAAATCGCACTCTAACAACATGAAAGAGGGGGGGAACAAGCTACTACATTAGACATTAACAACAATACACCTAAATTAAAAAAAATACCGACATTATGTAGAAAATTCAAAGTCTACAGCAGTTGTTTCATTTTCTTTCTGTGAAAGGAGAAGCTTTTCGGAATAGCAATGGCATTATTTAAATAAATAAATAAATAAATAAATAAAAGAGGAAATGAACCAGGAGCTGTGAGGCATGCCAGCCTTCTTGGAAAGCTGCAGTGATCACATGGTAGGGCTGGGGATGAGCCAGCCGTACCGTGATGCATCCTATTTTCTTTCAGCAATCCAGAGGAAATGTACATATGAGGACACTGTAGATTCACACAAACCCAATCAGTACAAATTCAGGCATGTAGCTTTCCATAAGAGCCAAGAAAAGACTTAATAGCAAACACAGAAAAGTGCATTTACTCTGAGATTTTTCCTACGGGTTCTCCTTTCCTTGTTTGTTCACTTACTGGATTCTCCAGTTTTCAACCGTAACCCTGACCAACTTGTGGCGCTTAGGGCAGACAAAAGTGATTGATGCAGTGAAATATAAAATAACAGGTCTTAAAAACAGCTAGTACCCTAGATGGAAATGTTATCAAACTACTTGATGCTGGATTCTGTCTCACTGCATCATATTTCATTTTCAGAAGGCATGAAAGAGAGATTGAGTATTAAAAATCTCTTTAGAAAAGCCTTAACTACATTCATTATCAAGGCTTCTCCAATAGACCAAGGGAAGTATAAGAATTTAAATTTCCCGTGGGATGGCAGGAGGCTATTTGGAAATCTATGGCCCAATATGATTCTTCCAATACATGAAAAATCCCAACAGCTGTAGTAAGGAACAACAAAGAATTCAGGTGCACTGTCCTGTTCCTTAGATGGGAAATAGAAGCAGTACAAAGGGAAAAATGAGTTACGGTTTTTTTGTTTTTGTTTTTTTCTGGGCAGCCTCTTAAAACGGGACACGATTCTTCTTTTCTTCATCATAGTCTGTGTGCCACTTGGGCCTTGGTGCCAGTCAAGTGGCCAGTGGTCTGAGTGGCAATCTTTCAACCAATGATCCTGGCTTTTGCTTTCATATAAACAGACGGGAAGTTGCATGAATTCCTGCACTTCACATTCAATATCAGCTCTCAAAGTTCCTTCTTTGGTTGCTTAGAAAGCCTAACAGAAAACATATGAAGATACTGGGTACATTCCCAGTTTCTCAGAGACAATATCTTAAAAATAAACGAGCTGAGGAGGTGACTCCTTCACCTCCTCAAATTAAAGAAGTTTTCTTTCCCATCCACATCACCACAAAAGTGATTTTTTCCCCCCAAAGTTTCTGCTTTGCTCTACAGCAAATCCATAGAGTTAAAATATCATTTGAAAAATAACATTCCTGGTGTGGCAGTTAAAAGACCAAAAGGTGTTTATATTCTTAGGAAGATCTGCTTATTTTCACTGAGAAAATTAGTTCCTTTGTATGTATTATAACATTTGCCACATTCTTGTAAGTATTGTTTTCTGGTGAAGTCATGATTAGCTAATTAGAGATGGTCATAAAACACTGATTATTCACTCATACTCTTTGTGTTTTCCTATTCAGCTGTGCTTTACGAAGCCCTAACTGAGTATTGCCAAAGAAGGCTTAAAAACAATCTCAGAAAATGTCTTCACTGCATTGTTTGTCAGTGAATGCTTACTTGATTAAAAAAATAGAAATCTACACCCTTAACCAATTCCCATTTGACCCTTAGAGCTACAGATTTTCCTATAGGCTTCCAGAGGCCCTAAACCGTAATTCAAAATGGCCCTCTACTTTCAGCGAGGCTGTTCTTGCAGGTTTTTCCCCTTTCTTACACCTAAGAAACTGCACTTAGCAGTATGGGCCTTTGTCAGAAAGCCAAAGTGAGAGCCCTACACAGAAGGGCTTGGGGCATTTTGCACCTGGAGGGGCCTTTTGTTATTCCACATAAATGAAGTCACAGATGCTGGCAAGAGCTTTGACCAAATCAGTTAATGAGCCCTCTGCAGCCAGCCCCATGTCCCTCAGCACCAGTTCCCACATCTGGGCATATGAGAACACAAAATAGACAGCTTGCTTTCAAGTCAACATAGAAAAATCTTCATAAACAACCAATGTGATGACAGGCATTTCCAAAAGTCCAGATAGTGCCAGACCAGCAGACCCATTTGTAGCAGAGAAACTTGCCGTGCCAGGCTTTCAGCTGCAGTCCACACACGGATTTTAAAAATGGAAGAGCAGAGATACATCTGCTGTTCCTATCATTTGGAATGGGATCTAAGTGCACAAAGTCTCACGCGCAGAAAATGTACATTTAAGGTGCCTGCTTTTCCACGTGCTCTAGATATAAAAACAGCAGTCACATAAGGAAATCCTGGGAACTTGCACTTGGCTTCCCCTTCACTTGGCGGTGCGCTTCTGGAAAATGCCATGCGATTTGGACTGCGACTGTCAAAGGCGGTCAGTTAGATCATCATGTGAAACTGAGAGTGATAAAAGAAAGCAGAAAAGAAGCAAAGTGAAGTTTTTAAAAAGTAAAAACGGAATTGCTGCTATACTGCGGGACTGCTTTATAGGAAGCTCAGTCAGTCAGTTAGAGCAGTGCATTTGAAAGGAAGGAAGGAGCTGCACATCAAGTTCTTTCAAAAAAGACTTTTGCTTTAATTATTAAAGCAGTGCTATCATACAGAATGCTTATAGGGAATTGCTTAATTTTATGCTTTTTCTTTGGTGATTGGGGACCGCATCATAAAATATAAATGTGTTATTTTATTTCTTGAACGCGCCTTGTGAAGGACCCTTACTTTCCACATCTTTTCCATTCTGCCCTCTTTTCTGTGTTTTTGTTCATGGTGGTAGGGCTGTGGGGGAGAGGAAATATTATTTAAATTTTTTAGTGAGGCTTTTCTCAGAACTGTGCCGAACACATTATTAAAAGGGATCTCTCCTATTTGAGATCTCACAGGAGGACTCATAAATAAGAAGCAAAGATTCTATTACCTGCCCTCATTCTGAGGGATGCTACAGCCAAAAACGTATAAAACCATATGTAATTTTCCGCTAAACTTCCTAATGGGATACGTCTGCAAGTGACTGTCATTTCCTTGCAGCCTTTCAGAACCAGGAAATCCATAAGGTATTACACAAGAAATCGGTGTTCTTGGCTTCCCTGATTTATAATAACCTTAAAATAGAGCTTATAGAGCAGAAGTGAGACAACCATCGTGGAGCTTTCTCTGCAAAAAAAAATAGTGTTACATCATTCACCCATCCTGCGCGATTCTTCCAGATTTGGGCAAAAGCAAGTTGGCTGAGATCATAAAGTTGCTAAAACTCTGACATTACTTAGGAACTGAAGAACCACTTTCAAAAGGGATCTGTGACATGCCTGGACTATAGCATAAACTCGGATAATTGACACTGGGGCCCAGGCATCTGGGCTAGCTTAGCAGCAGATGTTCACAGTCACTTTCTAAAGCCATCTTCATGCTTCTGTGTTCTGGTGTTGCGCTTCTGAGGGGATGTTGCTAAATTTCTGAAGACGCCTCCTGCATGTTGTAAAGCTCAGCTGCTCTCTGCTTAGCCCCCAGGCTGCCCTTGCGGGGACATGGCAGGGAAGGGAGGATTTGGAGGTGACTAGAGGAGCGTTAATTGTTGTTGGTTTAATATGCCTCAGTACTACAGAGCGAGAAAGCACAAACAGGAGCAGAACCAAGGTAAGCCAGTGAGACAATATTATTACCTGTTGCTGATATATACTTCAGGATATGAGTGGGAATGGGGGAAGCGAGACTACAAAGAGGGCTCTGCTAATACTGCGGTGAGCACTTATCCCTAAGGATCTCTATCTTATTGGAAATCAAAACAGATTGGCTGCCTAATCCTCTGAAACAATGTCTCCAATTACTCTAAATTCCTCTGAAATTTAGGAGGGCTAGAAACGCTATTCATTTGTTTGAGATGATACAGCTGTTAGGGTACCAGGAGGGTAAAAATGAGGAGCTAGAGCTAACTGCCTCTAGAATTTTTCCTTCAAATCAGAAACAGGGAGAGATGCATATTTCCTCCTTAACTCTCTTTTTTATTTATATATATTTCATTGTAGTAATGTTATAATATCTCACTCCTGGATGAGAGAGCATGGGAACTGAATCTACTCAGATGGCAAAGATTTCAGACCTGTTGACAGCTTGTTTCCTTCTCCATCTCTGTTATCACCATTAGGGGGATCATCAAGACAAAGATGCACAGACTATAAAAAAGCCACTTCTGTAACACATCAGTCATGAAACTATTTCAAAGGAAGTTCACAATTAAGAAACTAAAAATGTCTTAAAGAAAATGACATTAAATGGAGACGACAGGCAAAAAGATGAGGTGCAGATACATTGCAATTATGAACATGAAAAAAAACCCAGCACTGCTTATGGACAGCACTGCAGAAACCTGTGGTTTATAAAAACAACTGGATTTCTATTGAAAGTCACCAACAATCAGGCCCAGCCATGCAGGCATGTCAGTTTACAAATGAACACAGCTGCTGCTGATTAGAAAAGCATCCAGCTAGCCATGTGCATGTCTGTGCTTAAAGTGGTGGGCAGAGCTCAGAAGACATCACATGCTAGCAAAAGCAGAGAGTATATTAGGAAAAAGAGAAAAAAAAAAGGATTAAAATTCAAAATAATACTGATAAAAAAATGCATTCAAGACAGCATATGCCTATTAAGAGTTATTTAATTACAACTTGAGGCACAGTTCCTCCATGTGACAGGACAGATACGTTTTGACAGCACAGTGTTTAGAGGAAAAATAAAATATGCAGCCACATACCAGTTACTTGCTAGACTGCACATTTCTGTACGCACAACAAGGACAAGGAGAACCCCCTTGGGTGACTGTATAATGTAACTTTGCCACTCCATAGCTGGATTCATTACTCTGCACAGTATTCAGCAAAAATGAAATAGCCTCTGTCAGCACTGGAGACAGCATGATTTCATAACAAACTTATTTTGGAACAAGAATGAGCTTGTTGCAAAACTTTTGAGCCTACTAACTCTTCCGTGCCTGAAATAATGTCTCTGTACCTGAACAAGTCAGCAAGGCATAAGGTGGCAAAAAGCTGAACATAAATATTTGGAGTATTTTGGACATGCTCATAGGAAAGGCTTGGATAAAAGATTTTTGTGACTCTTTTAATCACATTAAAAAAACCATTATCTCTCATGCACACATCAGATTATATACAAGAGCCTAAACAGACTCTTTACCTTCAAAGATCTCAGGAGCGTTTCTACGTGTCAAGAAGTAGAGGTACAACATAAAAAGAGCAGGTTTTATGTCTCAAGAAGGAAAGGGTACTTACACACTGGCAGTTTAAGTATAAAAGTCACTACCATGAGAAGCTGCGGATGCCACACTAAAATGAGGTGCATAAAGAAACTAGACAAATTCATGGGGCAAAAAGCGAATTAGTAACTATTAAACAGTAACTTTTGATTTTGATGAGTAGCATCTGTGGGAAGATGATCTCCTTACTTCTCTTCACATTTTCTCAGTTTCTCTGCTCTTAGCTGTCTTGTCATCCTGCCTTCCAAATCTTCCCAGCAGCTGTCTGAAGCAAAGCAATTTCCCTTCACTCTTCCCCGCATGCCCCAAAATTTCTACCTGAGCCACATTTCAATTAAAAAATTCGCAAGAACTACAAACAGAACAGAAAACCTCAAATTAAATGTATCAAACATGAAGTCTGCATGGTAAGTTGGCTTCTTACAGGTGTGCTGGGGAAGGAGCACCACATCCCTCCCTTCTCCCTCTTTATAACTTCTAAAAGCATCCAATACCAAATGGTTTTCAGTGGCAAATGATTGCTGCAGGATGGATCAAGAAAAATAAATAACAAATGACATCACTTTCTCTAAAATACCCACTGTATCAGTTTCCTTCTAAGTTTATCTGATGCTTTTTTTTTTCAGCCACCTAGAATGTGTAGTTTACAGTGACCCCTGACTGCAAGAGACTGTCAAAATCCCAGTCCTTATCTCTTCTAAACGGACACAGCATCACACAGGGGTTGTCTTTCTGTCATACTCGGTCCTTCACTGAGGCTTCAATCATCTTGTGCCGTGGTACTCAGCTGTCATCACTCCATTTCAGTGTGCCCGCCTCTGAGAGCTGCTGTACCAGTCAACGTGTTACTCCAGTGCAGTGCTTTGAGGGCCTGTGGAATAGCCAGTGTGACATAAGAGCACATTTAATAAATGCATTTGAATTTAACTTAGCTATGCTGAGGATGATTTCAGATTCCACTCCTCGGCCCACTCCATTCAGCTGTGTAGGAAGTATTAGCTGTTCAAAATTGTTCAGTATTGCTATGGCAACCCTCACTCCCCAGCAGCCTCTTACCAGACTACACAGAAATGCATTCATTTTTTAGGCAGGCTGTGTACAACTCTCCAGACCTGGGGCTTTCTCCCTAATGAAACACACACCTAATCCCAATTAGTTTTAATTTGCCTCATGAGCACATACCAGTTTACTCTGCAAAATTTGTTTCATTACCTGGCCTACTGTACAAGGCCAGATCTCATAGACATACACACAAATCAGCTGGTTTAAGTGGAGTTAAAGACTGAGACCAACACTACGTGGCTTCACATATGTGATTCAGTGATTCTTACATCTTACTGTTGCTGAACGTAATTTCCTTCTTCACAAACCTGGGGTGAGGGGCAGGGAGATAAAAGGAAAGGAAGAATATCACACTCTTGCTGTGCTTATCAGTCATGCGAGGAGCACTGAAAGAGGAAACTGGAGAATATCACTATGACTCTGCCTTGCAGCACACACGAGAGCAGCACAGTATGTGCCTCCAGATATTTAGGTATACACTATACATGAACCCCTGTACTAAAGTATGGTGCCCCCAGAATTGCCCAATGGCTAAATATAACAGACCATGAGGTAGCTCTCTAAAAGTCAGCAGATGGCTTCCCAAGCTGGCAGATCCAAACCATAGCTGTAGCAACCCAAGTTCTTGATGGCTTACAATAATTCCTGAATGTTTCTGTAAGCCAAAATTCACCTCTGCTACATCTGTGCCATTGCATCCAGCGCTGTCACATATCAACAAAGATAAAACTCTACAACTCATGGATTTATTTTCCATAGAGAGCATCAAAATACATAGAAAAGAACTTGTGAAGACTTTTCACCTAAGCACCTCCTGTGTTAATGAGGAAAAACAACAAAAGACAGAACATCATCTTTCTTACTAAGGAGGAACAAGAAAAGTTATTTGCCAATCACAGATGAGACTGTTCCCCTAACAGAACCATAATCATCTCTCTGAGGTGTAGGCTCAAGGATTGTTACACTGAGGAGGTGTTACAGCTGAAAAGATTATCGTAGTGAAAACAGGAAAAGAAACAAACAGGGAAGGAGTGCTCACCTGTATCTGAAGATCTAGGTTTGCAGAAAAGACTCCACAGAAGAGGGATCTCCAGAAAGAGATCCTCCCCCAGTGGCAGTCAGCCCTTAGGTGGGGGCTAGGAGGTCACACAGGTGAATTGCCTTCACCTGTGCTCCCACGGCTGACTCAGGCCTTTCCTCAGGTGATCAATCAGTGGTTCAAGGCTATAACTCAACAGTACAGGAGAAAAGGAGTATCCACTTGTCCACTGACTGCAGCCCCATTGCTTGGGACTTCTTATACGCAATGAATTACAAGCTCTTATTCTCAGTGCACTGTTTGAGTTCTCATCCCCACTACTGAAGATTTCCCCGAGTTTTCTTTCAATAACCACAACATAACACAAACGTTATTGTAGCTTCTCAAAGGGTAATGGCATACTCAGCCCATCACAGGGTTAGCAATTACAGCTTCCTCCCTCGCAGCTGGAAATGTTTCTGCAGCTGTCTGAACTCCGAGCCAGCTCAGAACAAGAAAGTAGAGGCTAAAAAGCAGTACAAAAATTGTTGTTTGCCTATGCCATGGAGAAACAGTCATCAATGAGCTTAGGCAGATGTGAGAATGTATCGATTAGCTCATCCGCTACCAGAGAATTCTGCATCAGTAAAAAGCCTCAACTGATATTGTAACTGGTGGAACAAGCTGTTTAAAAAGACATCATCAAAATAGTTCTCAGAGATGGGGATAAAGTGTAACAGTTTTTCCCAGATCAGATTTTTATGCATGTGAAAAACTATTGCATCCAGGGGTCTTACTTGCCCTGGTGAGTAGATGATTCTCTTCCGAAGCAGAGCTGGCTGTACAATTTATTTCATTTTTCTGCTTGTTGTTCTGTTCATAGTCATCTGAGAGTGATCTAGCTTCAATAATGGGAAAACACTGCAAGAAAAGTGTTTTCTCTTTCAGATGTTTTCTTTATTGGCTATTCTGTGACCTAAAAAATGTTCACAAACATGTTTGTGAGAGGATTAGCTATTGCAATAGCCACTTCAATAACGCTTTGCTTTAAAAAAAATGCCCCTGGACTAACATTTCAATAAATGACAAATGTGACAAATGTGTCCCTCCATGCCTTCCTAAATACGAGCACATTTGAAAATCTAACTTATAATATTTTAATATTTTAGTGGCTGCAGTTCAGCACCCCAGGATTTCTCTGCCAGCTATATTCCCTGAGCCACGCAGCCTTCGTTTCCACTCTCCTAGGTGGAAACGCAAAGAATACCTGTTTTCTCAGCTGATACACATGCCTTTGGCAAGCCTGTCACACACAGCCACAGTGTGACCAAGTGAGAACTCAGCTGCATGCAGAGGGAAGGTTTGTGCCTTCCTGTCCCACAGGCTTGAGGCTCCTGTGGTAAGCATCCTGCAAGGAGCCTGGCTCCTTCACTCCTGGGAGAATCATGCTGGAAAATATCGACCAGCAGCAGCAGTCAGAAGGGAGCATGATAAGGGTGCAGCAGTACCCTTACTCACTGCCAGTCTTTCCAGGCATTGATAATGTAACTAACCCCTTTCAACATATGGCTGTAAATACTCAGCACGTTTTCACTTGCACCTCATCAGCTGTAGTCACATCTTCCAATGCCTTTCCTACAGGCTGGTTGGGTTCGATCAAAGGCAATTATTAGAATTTATTACGTGAATTCACTCACCAGTGAGTGCGTACTGAACAACACTGAAGGTTACACCACCAAGGCAGCCAAGACATCTTGAACCCTGGCTAATGATATGCATCCCCGCTCACATTTCTCAAGTGAATGCACTCATTTTGAGTCTGACAAAATAAAATGGGATAATAATTCGGCACTGGGCTTACTGGAGGAGGATAAAAATTGCATCAGTCACAGGAAGTACTGAAGGAGAGACTGCTTCCCACTCAGAGCAAGTGATCTGATTCCCATTACCAAGAAGGATGCATTTATTTCTTTTTGAACTGCAAAGATGCAGACCATGTTATCCCATCCCCCTATAAGACTGATGTGAGGAGTTTATTACAGCACAGTGAGTTTTGCTGCTCTGATTTATTGGAGACGCAAGAACAGACAGGCAGACTCAAGATAGGAAATAGCACGTATCACCCACTCTTGAGTTTCCTCTCTGCAACTCCACTAAGTGTGTTTTTTGGCATGCACCCTGGAAAAAAACATTTTCCATTAATAATCTGGACTAATGCGTTAGCCCGGTGCACTGCCTTCCAAGAACTGTGAGATCTAAAACATGTTTTATTTAGTCTAAATAGGGCTCCTATGATCTGCAGTACTTCCTGGATATTTGTATATGAGTGTCATTCTCTAGAAACAGGTACAGACATGTGGTTTGCATTTTCCTTCAGCTAATTATTTTTTCAGAGATTCAGCACTAGAACTGATCAGAAAAACACTGACAGAACTGTATTCTGTTGGGAAATGCAAGTGTCTTCAAATGGGGGAAAAAGTATTAAATTCATCACAAAAATTTGCATCAAAACCTTCATTCTGATCCAGCGAGGGATCAGACACGTTCTCTGACCTGTGTTTCCAAAGGAAACAATTTGCATATCAAATACTCGCAACTGCTAAAATGCTTGTGAACAAGAAGCTGCAAATTATTCACAGAAGTTATTCAGCTAGCAAGTGTGAATGAAGACGTTGCGCAGTCCTGTGATGTGATGGCATGCCACTCGAGAGCCAAAAGAGCACTGAAAATCTTTGCTAATTATTATCCCTGCCTATGAACTTGGACTAAAGGAATGCACTGAGATTTGAATGCATCCCTCTCTCTTTTTGTTAGCTGAATATTGCCATAAGATGTATTTTCCTCTTCGGAGTTTTAGCCAGGTCCCACAGCATGCTTTTAGACTGCACATGAAACACAGCATGAAATAATCTGTCACCTTTCTTTAACAGGCCATTATTTGCAGTCTTCCTGGGCAGCTTTGAATCAGATCTGCCACTCTTGGCAAACCAAAATGTTAATATCCCTTTGATATTCAACTGCATTTTTGCCAAGCTGGATGAAATAACTTCTACTGGATGCCCCCCCCCCCCCCCCCCCCCCACCCGATAACAACTGTCTGCTGAGTACTAGGGTGTCCACATAAAACAGGAAAAAAGCCATAGCTGGAGAAATTCCAGGCAATTGCTATTTCTAAATGAAAAATAATAATAACTGCACAGCATTTTAATTTATCTGACAAAAACAAGCCCAGCAACTCTTGAAATACGTGGGGAAAAAAAAGGTCTTCACATGTAACCACTAAAATATAGCAGAAAACTGAAAAGAAGAAAAAACTGATGCTGCATTTTAGAAACAACAAGTAAAGCAGGAATGGTAAATCCAGTCACCTCCACACAAAAAATATGGATATTCTCATTAGCCAGATTGAGTTTACTTGAAAAAGAAAGAGTCATTCCTTGGGAAGACACACAAAAAAATCTTTTGATATTTGAATACAAAAGAAACACAAGCTGACATTTTTTCTTATAACATAGCAGGGTTTTACTTGCAGCTTTTTACAAGCATTTTTATTAAGACCCATGCAGGTTTGAATCACTAAACGTCTGCATATTTTTTTTCTTTTCTAACTTCTTATGGAGCAAAAGTTCTGGCAATCCAGCCCTGCTGATTTGCTTTACATGAGGAGAAACAAAATACTTCTCTAAAAAAGCAAGTCTGGTTCCCAGCAAGCCCATCTACAAAGGACTTTGAATTTATAATAACAAAGAAATGATGTAAGATCTCAAGAATGTTATCTAATTTTATTTTTTTTAGTCCAACTGTGGATAGGTGGAAGTTGCCAAATATAGCATCCCACAATTAACATTCAGACAAACCGTCTTTGATGTACATTTACCAGTTTCAACATTTCAGACGTTTTGTTTTCTTCTTACTACCACTTTGGTCTAAATAGAAATATTTTTAAATTAAAGAAAAGCATTTTCTTTCCTTCTTGGCTGTATTGAAAACTTTCGCAGTGCGGAGATCTGCAGTTCAGGCTAGATGGTGGGTTTTAAAGGAAAGCAACTATGTGGTTTACAATACAGCCAAAGCATCAAGCAAACACTCAAGTTCTTAATCTTTAGAGCATCAGATGGATTGGGCCAATTTCTAAGTTTAGCTGCTGAAGTTTTGGAAGGTGGAGTTACATTGGGCAAATGGTGGCGGAAGGAATTGAAGTATCTGATTTATTGCTTTTTGTTTGGATTAACTGGATTGTAGTAAGCCGTGAGTATAAAGTGTGTTGGAAGGATGCAGAAGGCTTGCTCTTGGATCTTGGATCTTGTAACAGTCCCACATGAGCCATCTGCAAGTGATCAAAAGGCGTCAAGTAGCTGAGAGCAAGGGAAAACCTCCAGGAATTTATTTAGGTCTTTGACTAAACAAAACTTTATCAAAATTGCAGTTCTCTTTTTATTTGGCTCTCCAAGACCTTTCTTCCTGTGATAAACAAATGGCATTCCAGATCTGACTGTACGGTCAACCGTAAATGTCCTTCACATCCAGTCTGGCTCTGAATATGCAGTTTTGTTCTAGAAATGTATTTATAAACAAATACTCTCAGATATTCTCTAGACATTTAGAAGTGAATGCTTTCTGAGCAGGAAATGCTGGGAGGTCGGTTTCTCTGCTTTTAAGACACTAATAGGGAACACATGGAAAGGATGTAAAGTAATTCCTGCATTGTTTGAAGTAAAAAATTAAACACTGATGTGTGCCAGCATAGAAGCGATACAAAGGGAATAACTGCTGAGTTAAGGGGTAAAATACTAAGGGTAGAGGTAGAAGAACAATTTGATTCAGATAAAGCCATCATGTTTTGGATAGCCCTTTTAAAAAGCCTCAGATGTGTCTGAATGTCCTGATGTCCTTCTGCCTTTTTCGATGCTAAGCTCCCTTCTACTCCTATTTAACTCGATGCATCCTTTGTTAGAACCTCTGATATTTCCCCATTTCTATTAAAAAACAGACAAGCGTCCTGATCCTACTGTCCCACACTCCATAATGAAGACGTAAGATTTAGTCTTACTACTTTTTTTGTTTAACTTAAAGGTTGAATTTTGAAGTTTCAATTTCGTCAGCAGATAAATGTGCTATTTTGTCTCCCATAATTCTCCTTTTGCTCCCTTTCTTTGCAGTGAATGCCTCACCCAGGACATTCAAAACTAAGATGTCTGTGTCTTGTACCGATCCTACTTAGAAATGTACACACACGAATGAATACACAGTGGAGAGATTTTAACGTGTCCATATCTGTTACTACTATCAGTTTCTAATGCATTCCATTCGAAAACCTATTAAAATTCACACTACTGCTCAGTTACTGCATTACCAAATTGAGATCATTACATGAAGATTTGGAGTAAAAATGTGCAGCTCCATTATTTTTCCCTTCTCTACACATTCTTATAAAAAAGTTGACTGATCAAGAAATTGCTCCACTTTTTGCAACTATTTACAATTTTGACCTGAAATAACAGTGCCTTTCCCAGCCCTCAAAATCATCACACACTCCTTTCTGTGGCATTAGCATCACTTTCCAGCTATACATACCTTCAGCTATTTTTATTAAAACTGCTTACTATCCTTACCCTGAAAATCAGAGTGGAGTGGATTCAATGCAAAATAGACAGAGCATAGGTGACAGGAATTCTAAGATTTATATCCCTCTCCCAGAGAATTTTAGAATTCCTCCAGGCTTCTCATGGAAATGCTCCATCCAATATTGGTAGTTTTACATCACTGTTTCAGTAGAAAGGAAAATATTAACAGATTGAGAAAATTTGCAATGGAAAAGACAAAAAGTATGTATGTGAATGCATATGCTTTTCTCAACATCCACGAACATTTCTTCCCAACCTTAATGTGTCAATATATGTGCAGACAGAATGCAAAGGAGTAGTAGGATGGAAAACATGAAAGGGGTAAAGTCAGTGTGAAATAGCAAAATTTATCCCAACAAGCTCATTCCTCTTACTTTCCCTCAGGCAAAGCATGTTACTTATCGTGAGAGCCCAGCATAAGCTGAAGTAGCCTAAGGAAACCTTCATTTTAGTGGTCAGTCCTGCAGGAACGTGACTCTTTGCCTCAGGAATCTGAACATCTGGTAGCAGAAGGTGCTAATCATCCTATTGGATCAGTGTAACTCTAACCACTATTATTCAGTGCAAGTTCACCCAATTTCTTGCCACATGATTTTACTTAAAAATATATTGTACAATACAGTATAAACATATTTTATAATGACTGAACTTACTTTCATCTATATATGTCATTTTTCCATTGAGAATCGCTAATGGATATTGTGTTACTGCCATGTAACAGATAACAGTACTGAGTTTATGTCAAGACATTGTGCCTTAGAACATAACAATGCACTCTCAGACTGTTTACAGCACAGTTAAAGAAAAGATTTCTTTCCATAAGCTCCTGATAGGTGTTCAGAGAAAACTGCAGTTAATGTCTGTTAGTGCTGTGGAAGGAAATGTTTAAACTCCTTTTTCACATTAGCTTTCCAAAAGCAGCAATTAAAAGTAGAAAAGCAGAAGAGAAGCTGAAGGCAATGAAAAGGAAAAGAGAAAAAAATTGTAAGAGGCATAGGGCATAGAAAATGAGAAAGATAAGTGTAAAATCAAATAGAAAGTCTCCAATTTAAGAGAAGTCAAAAACCTCTGAGGGCAAAAAAAGGAATTTTTGAAAACCTATAACTAGTAAATTGCAAACAATGGCTCCACCCCAAACATGGAAAGATGCATGTGAATGGGAATCAAGTATGCAGGGAAAGTCCATTAGGTGAGGTGCCCAGCCATAATAGTGTTTGTGCTTACAGACCCAACCCATAAACAAATTAGTCCCATCTTCGTGGAAGCGGTTCCTTTTTGAAGCTTCTTCCCTTCCTTTTGTTTCTTACTCTTCCTTGATTATTAGCAGCAGATAAGTTATATATATCAGGAAAGTACTGCGCTGAGGACAAACTAAATCTATCCTGACAATTTCAATCCTCAGATCTTTTCCACGCTAGGTTATTCTTGAGTTTGTGCACTCCTTAGGCATTCATATAGAAGTAAGCAAGGGTCATCAGACCCATATAGCAAATGTCAAATTCTTCAATGCTAAAGAAATGGAAATATAGTATTCTGCTTCTGAAAGAATAGGGCTGAGGGCTAAGTACCATAATTTTATTTCAGATCCTGACATTTTTCCAGAAAGTCAGATGTCTGAAAGAGTCATCAGTTCTGACTGGTTACTGAAGAGGCGGTTGTGAAGACATTCAAAGCCTTTCAATAGTGAGGCATTCCTCTTCTGTCATCAAGTAAGCTTTAGAAGCAATTTGGTCTAGATAGATACTTCTGTCCGTTGATCTCTTGGAATAAGACAGCCCTTACTTCCTCAGAAATATGTTTGAAATGTGAATTCTTCACTAAAGAAAAGTACAGACTTACAATTGAAACAGTTCTTGAGAGTCTGAAAGGCCTTTTCAGACTTGAAACACTGCAAAAGGAAATGCATTCTTCATTAGGTCTGTTAACAAGGCTTCCTCAAAGAAACCTGACGCAGAAGAACTACAAGTGGAATAGCTTATTTCTGGTCCATAAGGTCTATCAAGCGACCAAGATGATCCTGCTGCTTGGTTTTCTTTTTATTTATAGAGATAATTATTATGAAACGAACATTTTCATAACATGCAGATTTTGCCAGACGTCTTTCGATGACAAATACTTGTGTGAATGCCGAATCTCCACGAAACTCTATTAATGGAAATATATCTACCTAGAATGAAGAAAAACCTATTTTGTCCTATGTGCCTGTCACAGCCAAACATGCTTTCATATACATAAGTAGCTGGTGATTCAACTCAAAACTAAGGAGCAAGGTATAAATCTGAGAGAAAAGTAGGAGCCAGAAACTCAGTAGGAGGAGAGATGTCTTAACATAAAAACTTGCTTTTCTCAGCTTAATTAACTCAGTAAACTCTTTTTGCTCTCCTCTCAGATTCTGGAGCTTGCTGGCTCAGAATTAAGTGGCATCCCACTCTAATCCATCACAGCTTTTGGTCAGATATATATTTTCCTAGAAGCTCAGGTAAAATTCTGTGCACTATTTCAAAAAACAACAAAAAGTTTCTTCTATGCACTTTGAGTGCCTACTTTCAGTTTTGTTCTTCCATGCTGCTTTTTCTTGAGCCAATGCTATTTTGAAGTTTTCTGTCTACCCTGCAGCTTTCACCCTCTTATTTTGTAGCTTCAAGCTACTCTACAGGACAATTAGTGCAAATTCTGCCTTACTGTCAAAACACACTTAGGCACATGTAGAGCAAGCCAAACTCTAGAAGTAGTGTGGAAATGAAGTCTGAAGGTGCTTTGAACTGGGAAGTGTTGAGCAGTTCCTGAGCTGCACGTGGGTGGTGAGAGATTAGTATGTGGTGACTGCCTGTTCTCAGCACAGCATGATGTAAGCATTGCCAGTTTCATTGCAAACCCGTAGGAATTAAAGTAAGGAAAACTGAAATGATAACGAAAGTCATTTTTCCTTCCTTAATGACTTGAACTTCAGACACTGAACTATAATCCTTCACAAAATCTCAGCCCTGAACTTCCACACCACGGGAGTGTGCTTGTCAGAGTTAGTTAGCTGTCAAAGCACAGGCTGGGCAAAGGGAAGAGGGGAAAAAGCTGAACTGAGGAATGTTATTTCAGAAATGCCCTTGTTTCCACCTCTGTTTCCACTGCAGTTGTTTACAGTTGTGCTACAGCTCTGCTGAGGGGAAAAATAGCTGAGTTTTCGACATGCAATCTAGATGAATGTCACTTCCTCATGTATTTTATGTCCTTGATTAAAAAAAAAAAAACTCAGAAAATTAGAATACCCTGAAAAATTACTCTTCTGTGCTATAAATGTACAGTGCTTAAGCCATGTTCAGTAAAAGGCTTCCAGTCAGCACTGGCAGAGTCCCTGGTAAACAATTAACTGCTGGACAGAGAGGAAGATATCTTACATATGCCAATTTGCATGCAGGAACATCAGACCCATTGGCATTTCACTAAAAGCTGTGAATTTATTTCCTTGAATTATACAGTAGATTTCATGTCACAAATGTAAAGCAGATATACAGCATATGCATTCACATCACCTGTCCAAATTATCTTAACCCTTAGAGTCCCTCATGGCGACTGGAAGTGGAATTGCATATGAGTTTAAGTCTTATCAGTCACATCCTACCTGACTTCAATATGATTCTGTTCTTCTTTGGAGGCTGGTTCAGAAAAGTAAGATTCACTACAGGAACTTAAAATGTATAGCAAAAGTCCATTGATCCTCTCTGCTTCTTTTATGAAATCAAACATTCAATAAATCTGTGCAAAATAATATGCAGTTATTTGAGTGCTTCCCACAATGCCAGATAATAATATGTGACTGCAGTTAATTTACTGGATTTGGATTGTGTACAGCATTTCTCAGTGCATACCAAAGGAAAATTACTGAAACCAGGGGAAGTTTAATTTCAAAAAACCTTGCTGGGATTTGAAATCCCATAAGAGTTTGATTCAATAGGACTTTGCTTCAAAACTCTCTTCTCCCTTCAGATAAAAACTCTGCCATTTGCAAATAAGACTGAGGCAGATAATATTCAATATGCTGCACTTGGCTGTGCTAAAACATGGCAAATATGACAGAGAAAATGAGTTCTTGAAGCAAAAGAAGAAACGTAGAAAAAGAAATACTGAAGTATGTTCCAATTGTATGATTCCAAATAAAGTCTCTCAGCAGACTACTGAAAAGCAATGAAAACAAATTAAATAATAATAATAATAAAACAAGCCAAGAACTGTTCATAATCTTTTCAGAAATGATTGACAGATGTTAGATGTCATTTCATTTTTTTTTTCACTCATCACTCTCCAACCCCCACAAACCAAACAAATTCTTTCCTATTCCTTGGTCTTGTTCCCAGAGCCCCAAAGCTCTGGGATATTTACCAGATACAATCTTAAGGTAGGCCTTATAGCAAATTTATTTTTTAAAAAAGCACAAACAAATGTGAAAAACACAAGAACTTTCCACACTCAGAAGAGATGGGATGTGCTAAGCCCATACACTGGGCTGTGCGAAGCCCATACATTCAAATTTGGGATTTTTTATTTTTTTAGTTATTTCTAAATCTATACCAACTTTGGTGACTCACTGTCTGACCCTGTGGGTTACCAGAGATGCAAGTATTTTAACAACACAGTGAGCAACCCAGTAGTGTTCAAACAGTTTTCATTAGTAGCAAATATGATTATCTCTGAAAATTGTTGTAGAATTGGTTCCCAATTCCAGACCGTTTTTAGATGAACAAAGCTCAGAGATGTACAACTATTTCACAATGTCTACATTCTCTTTGACAGTAGGCTATTATCGATGATGCAACTTACTATGAAATGTCAGAATTTCTAAAAAACTTGTTTCAATCCTTCCCCTCCCTTCATTTTTTTCCCCACTCTGTAAATGTAAGCTCTCATACCGGTTTTTAATACCCATTTTTGAGGGAGCATTAGTTGACCAGAAGGAACAATGAAGAGAAGGAATTACTTGAACAGCCCTGAAGGATATGATGATGACTTCCAGTATGACCTCCTACGATGCCAAATTCCTTGCATTCCAGTAACTTCATGGAGAGAAGGGGAAGTAGTGAACAAAAGGACACACTGGATTTTGTCATCATGGAGATAGTAACTAACTGTTCTTCGAGCTTCCTTTTTCCCCCATCTCTGCAGAATACTCAAACTTACAAAAGATTCTGAGGTGGGAGAGCTGGATCATAAAATGGAAAAACTTGTTCAAAAAATGGAAGACTACATTCTTTTATTCAAATTTGACAAAAGGAATGGTTTTAGCTCTGACAGTTTAACTGAGGAAAATGGGAAAGCAATAGGGAAACGTACCATTTCAAATATGATAAGATCCAATCTTGCTGCCACTGAAGTAACTTCCAAACAAGGGACAGTGGTCTTTTCCTATTCATTCACTAAGAGAAATGATGTGAATATGTTCTTTTCTGCCTGAAAACAGTTTACCTATATATAGATATATATGTTTTTGGACCATGGCTGGTCAGTTTGAGTGGTCTCAGCATAAGTCAGTTTGTTGAAACTTAATGCTATCAGAGAGGCAAGATTTCTGTAACGTATTGATTAAGTGCCATGCACGTATTCTAATCTATCACATGAGTTTCTTCTTATTCTTAAAATATATTTAACTGTGTACGTTGAATTCCAGGAATCATTAAGTCCTTCTGCATAGCTGTCAGGAACTGCTGTCCTAGCATTCTGTGGACAGAACATCAACAGATTCACTTCGGTGGATTCATTGCAATTTGACTTTATTATGTAATTACAAAAGTGAGTGTATATGCCAGTGTTCTGATAATGAGCAAATAAGAAGAAAAATTAAAAATAAAATAAAATAAACATTGGCTGGCAAAACTAAGGTTTTTTTATAATTTTCTTTTTTAGAAAAAGTGAAGAACTGAGCACCAAAGTAGAAGGAGAAATATGAGTTAAAGAAATCTGTGGAAGAGAGATTGTCAATAGTTAAGATACCGGTAAAGGGGGAAAAAGGGGTTGTATTAAAAGCTGGAATTGGCAGGATGCTTTTGACACGATTTTTCAAGGATCACTCGTGACACTCTCAATCATATACATATTATGTTCATTAATCATCTTGACAGCAAATTTTGTCATGATACATACAAAAGATGCACTGTAATTTCAAGAAAAGGTATTATTCAGGGAAAGAGAAGAATTTTGAGATGTGAAATTACAGAAAGGGTATGAAATGCTTCCACAAACAGTAAAATGTCATGCAATTAGGTGCTAGTAATAGTTCCTGCCTTATGGAATGTATTTTTTTGCTAGAAGTATGAGAAAAACAGAAGTATTGGTCATTTTTCAACAAGCCGCCAATGTAGGGAATATGTCAAAGAAAGTTAAATGCAGTGCTGCTTACTCAAATAAGATATTTACAGAAAAATAGGGATGTGTTTATGCCATGTATGAAACATTGCTGAGTCCCTGACTTCAGTGTTCTACATCTCTCAACAAAAAAAAACTGAGGAAAGATGAGTTTATATTGAAAAAGAGTCCCTTCTCAATACAGTATTTTACTATCTAAGAGAGGCAAGTGCTATAGTTAGAGTGGTGAATCTATCTGTGAATTCTAAATAAACCTCTTATCTTGTTTATTCATAGGTATGAGGTTCAGCAATAGCCATCTGTCCCCAGGAAATTCCCTGAGCAAGTAAACATCATCAAAGACAGATATTTACTATATGGCATGCTATTGCACAAGATGAAATTGATATTTACTGGTCATTAATAAAAGTAAGATAAGAATAAGAAAAGTTTTCTGGGACTAGAATAGTGTGATGTCAGGACAACATTTCTGTATCAGCAGTGGAAGAAAAATCTTCCTGATGAAATTTGACCAAAATATTAAAAAGATTCTAGGACAAACTAGCTTGCAATTACAGCAACTGGAAATTACTTCTGCAATCAAATGTCCAATGCACTTCTATAGACCATATTCTCACAATACGTGCATTTTTTCCTTTTAAATACCACTTAGTATTTTTCAATTCTAATCTAAGAGCACAAAGGGAAATAAAACATTCTTATTTCCTCCTTTCACTAGGATAATCATTCAAATTAATCATAAAGACAATGCTTAGACTGCTGCTTTGGTTCTGAAGAATAAAGCTCATAGTCTTTGAATCCCAAAGATTCTATGACGATCTAAAACTGAGAAGGATTTAAAAAATACACAAATGTGCAACATACTATAACTACACTTCAATTATGTTTTGACCTTGCAACAGTTAAGCACTTAGTGCACTGGTAAGTGTCAGCATGCAAATGGCTCTAACAAGTCTAGAGGAAGTTATTGATGGGTATAAAGATAAGTGTGTTTAAAAACTCTACCAAATCATTGCCCATATGCAGAGTCCACCTATGTGCTGCTACTTTGGTGAATTATACTGTTACTGTGTCTGGAAGACACTTGTTCCAGTGGTTTTCAAGAGAAAGGGAAAGAAAGAAATAAAAACATTGTTTGTAAGAATTTTCAATTTCTTTATCTCCCCAGTTCCACTGGGCCAAATGACTGCAAGTTGCACAGCATTGGAGAAAACTAAAATTCCAATAGTAGCTCTACCTTCACTGATCCCCTTTGCTGTAAACTACCACTTTTCTCTGTACATTGAAGTGCATATAACAGTGTTTTTCCCTTTTTTTTTAACCTGTATTTCAGCTTGAAGTTACAAAAACTGACATTTTAACCTTCTGAATTACTATTCCTTTCCAAATATTTGTAATAGATAAAGTGAAATAAGTTGCACTGAAATAAATGCACTTCAGTAAAAATATAAAGCATTTTTTAGAATAGGATCTCATTGTTACCTGAAAATCCTTTATTTTACCATTGCTGACTGCTGTTTAATTTCTGTCCTCCATCCTGTTTAACTGTTTCACAGTTAGAATACGTGTCTGAAGAAAAATGGAGGGTCTTACTCCTTCCTGGAGCAGTTCATTGTTTCAAAACTCTTTTACATGCTACATTTTAAGAATCCCTGCAAGAGGCAAGAATTTTCTGAGCTCTGCCAAAAAAAGCATTACAAGAAAGGAGGAAAGAAAGGGTGACTGCGACTCAGCCAAAAGTAATATTATTAAAGAAATCTTTATAGAACTGCCTGGCCAATTCATCCTGTTCTGGAGACTCTAGTCATGCTTCACTCTGGCAGAGCCTCTTACCTGACCGCACGTTGTTCTTTGGTCTGCATCCAAACCCTGCTGATGGACACTGGAGCCTCTCCATGGAGTTGAGTGCACTTTGGATCACGGCATAAGAACAGCAGTCAGGCAATTTAAAGGCTTGCTGAATAAGGCATTACCTTCAGAAGTGGATTTATGACTGAAAACTTCAGACACTAATGAACTATTCTTTCTATACTCCAAGGCAATGAGAATACAGTTTCTCCTCTCTTGTATTTAATGGCTGAAATATTTTGTTATTTCATTTTATGTGAAGAACAGAGGCTCGAGATGAAAATGCTTTTGAAAAAAAATGGGAACGGTTGGATCCCAAATGGAGATTTGGAAAATAAACCCCTTTCTTTAAATAGATAGCAGAAAGAGGTTGGAAATAATGATGAATACAATATTCAAATGAACTAAGAGAAAAAAATCTTTTTCAACAGGACAGACAGGGAGAGTCAGAGTTCTAAAGCTATTGCCAATATATATGGAAATAAAAATGTTCAATACCATAGGTCTGAATCAAGTGTTACTAAATTAGCTCATAGTGTAATCAGGATAGAGTAAATGAATATATACTTTAATTCACATTCTGGATTATGCTGGAAGGTAGGTGGAACTTCCAAAAGCGTTCAGCACTACTTTAACTGCACTCACTTGAATCAGGAAGAAAAATGGACTTTCTCTGAAGGAAATAAAACCAGTGACCACTGAGATCTTTTTGAGAAACTGTCTCTGAAAGCCAGAAGTGAAACTGAGTTTGTTACTTTGCCTTAAAGCGCAGACCGTATGCCTAAAAAATGATCTTTCTGGTCGGTATTAAATATAAACTCATTCTGAATATACTTCCTGATGAAAGCGAGAATCATTTTTTGATACCATATCTGAAAGCAGTAAATGGGAATTATATTATGTACGTTACCAAACCATTTCTAAAGTAGGAAGCATACAGTGGTATCTGATCGTGTTACTTACAATTCTGCACGTGTTGCTGCTTTAGTGTTTTGAAATATGGAACAGACAACCCGGGAGATTATTAAACACTTGGATTTGAGACATTCCTATGAACTGCAGGCAGGCAGCCAGAACCAGCACAAGCAAATGGTAAAACGTTAGGCATTTTTAAATTGCCTCGAAAACATTTGTAACTACATAGTTGAAGAAACAACGTTCACTCTCTTGTGTTATTAGAGAAGAAGTTTTTGTAGTAGCAGCATCCTGATGCATAGCTGCCCTGGGAGATACTTCCATAAAGGTCTTTTGTATAACCTTTTTTTTTTTTTTTTTTTCCTTTTTTTGAGCAAGTTACTTGTCATACAGTGGCTTCCTTTGATATCACACAAAATGCTGCCATAGACCTGTTTTATGCAACAAAAATCCCCTCTTGTATTCACAAAGTCTAACACATGTTTTCTCAGTGGTTCAGCTAGCCTGTGCCTCAGGGTTAGACAATCTCAGCCCAATTCCCAGACAAGATTTCTACCCCAGTGAGTGACAAGTTGCCAGGCTCACTGCTTTCCTCCAACATGCTGTCTTAATGGAGAGTGAAAGGAGGAGGTCACATCCTGGTGCAAGAGGGAGAATGAAGCTTTTACAGTATATTATTTTTCCTAACAAAAAAAGGCCTCCCACAATCTGGCAAGTATAATCTGCTCAGATACAAGATAAGTGTCAAGATCTCTTATCTTAGCTGATATAGCCAAACTAGACAGCCAGTTCAGTAGTTCCTGCAAATAACAGAATATTCCTACAGTGTGGATATTGTGTAAATAGCAATCCTTGTAATTGCAGATCTATTTCATCATGTTTAAGCCTCAAAATACTATAATATAGGTATTATAGGTATTGGTGACCTGTGTCTGTCTTCTGTTTATATATGATTTACCACATATTGTGTCACTCTAAAAAGTCCATGTTATTTCAAAGGTATGTGAATGCAAATAAATTGTATGACTTGGTGTACCATTGACCTGCTGCTAAATACTTGTCTTATTTAGCAGCATGAGGGATAGATCTGCATAAATGTTTTGCACTGTGATCCTCCCTTTCTTTTAGTGAAGCACAAAGCAGTCCCTTTATCCCATATAATATATCTACAGGTAATTTTTTCAAGGTTGCATTTTCAAACACATCTCGCACTCACCTCATGCTGATTCTATTTGGATCAAAAACAACCACTAGCATTGACTGGAAACTGAATCAAACCAGTAACAACCAACTTTGATAATTCTGTTTTCAATATTATTATATCATCACTGAATAGTCAAGTAGGTTGTAATTAAATTTCTTTACATCAAACACGTATCTAGAAGGACAAACATTAGCAAAGTAAGAAAAGCTAAGTACAAAACGACTAAGAAAATAAATGATTCCTGAAAGCAAAATTCAAAATTCATTCCAACTTTATCAGATCACGTTGTTACTCCTTCAGGAACAGCTCACACCTACCTAGAGATCTTATTCATGGATATTTCACAATTATGTTATTGGTTTTTACAGACAATTCACAAACAGGGGAACTGTTGGATGTACTCCTAAAGTCAGGAATAAAACGAGACAGTTTGAGCTTTGATGAAAGGAAGTGCAAAAGAAAAGATACACTGCCATCTTGCAAATCCAGATTAAGTATCATATATTCAAAATATTAACCATATGAACATTAAATCCTCAATCAAGCTTGAACAGAATCTCTTCTGTGGATGGTTAGTCAGGGAGTTGGTGGAAAAGAGGGAAAGGGAGGAGAGGATAAGCTGACTTCGAAAGCCATCGGGAAAAACAAAAAGTGAATCTGCCTGATGAATGAAAACAATTTACCAAGAACTTGTCTGGCCAAGGCAAAAATGAAGCCTTCCTCCCAACTCAACACCCTCCTCCATACTGACTGCAGAACGCCACAAAAGGATTGCAGCAGAGAACCAGAAAAGACTATTTCTTTGCCTGCCCTTTCTACAGCTGCAAGTTTCCTACCTTGTCACACAGCTGGAGCTTAGGTGCAAGAAATCATAGCTTCTCATCTACTTTGCTGGTGATGGCAAGCCTTACCATGTGCTTCTGCTACCCTGTAAAACCCCATGTGGTCTTTGAGATCCTGCTGTGCTACAAGCATACATTTATCAGAGATTTGTTCTGAGATACAAAGCTTTAAATCTTTGACTGCTACAGTACCTATGCTGGCAAGGTCCCATCTCCACCACTCTCCGCAAAGAACATCCAGATTTCAGCAGTTGCTGAAGTGCCCTCATCATTTTTATGTGCTGAGGTCTTTTGAGCAGACACATATGAAGCTAAATAACATGTATTATTTGTACTTGATAAGAAATGGGCTGAAATAAGAGGCCACGTAAAAGCATTCACTGACTCCAAGGCATTCTTTTCCCAAAACTTAACTACTGGGAAACGGTGACTAGAGAACTGAGGAGGAGCTGTTGCAGTTGTAGTCTGTTCATAAGAAATCAGTGAGTGCAAGTGGGCTGAAGGAGCCGTGCCTGGTGATAAGAATGGTTCCTGTTCAGGACCTGCAGAACTAGTGTCACGTGTGAGAAAAAACTGGCTCTGATGAAATCTATGCATAGAGAACAACCTGAAAATGTACTGCCTATATGATAACGGCATTCTACTCCTTTTAATTTCTGAATGCCTGACTTTACCTAGAGCTTTTTTCTTTGTTCTCACCTGAATTCTAAAGGGCAAAGTGAGCACCAAACAGGGGCAGACTAACAGCGTGACTTTATTCTAGAATGCAGAAAGCAGGTGCTCCAGGGTGCTGCCTGTTCCAAACTCAGCATCTCATTTATTATAAACTAACACAAAGCTCCTCTGGGCATGCTGGACCCAAATAATTCCTTAAAACACTAAATGAATGGAGACAGCTTTAGTACATAAAATAGTGTTTTTACTTAAGGTGAAGAGATTGAAAAGGTCTGATATTTAGTCTCACGTGACCTTTATCAAGGACAGTATAGAGCATGCAGTTTTTGCCTTAATAACTCACTGTAAGCAGGAGTCTTTGACTTTGATAAAGGTCATTCAGGTCCAAAGGCTGGTTGCTTTTCAGTTACCTTTGTCTGAAATAAAAACAGACATTCTTATTAGTTGTTCTCATTTGGAGAATTATTTTTTAAAATGTCATTAAGTTCCAAGAGGAACTTTTTATGTTATTCTGTATCAGACAGCCTTTCCTACTGTGCCTGCTAAATTCTGCAAAGCTCTCTTCTCTGATCAAATATGCTGGCTCCTGATCAGGGAAATCATGTGAGCAGAGATTCACTGATGTGAGTAAACAGAAACAAATGGTGAAGCAGAGTACAAACACCACAATTCTTCTTTTTTTTTTTTTCTTTTTTTTTTCTTTTTTTTTTTAATAACTCATTCATTAAGCAATGGAACTAAATGGAAATGTGGGACATTTGTGTGTAGTCACACTGTAGTTAAGATAATTAGGACCAGCTGTTACTCTCTTCTTTTTTCTGGAAGAACATAGCATTGTACAAAGCTAGCACAGCAAGAAGACAGACATGGGGAAGATGCCGAAGCATATCCTTAAAGCCTCAATAATTTTCAGTGCTGTTCAGAAACTTTCACATTCAGGCTGTGAAAGCCAGTGTGAAAGATGACTTTTTAGAAAAGCAATATTGTCAAACTTAGGTTCAGATTTTCACCATGTAAATTCTATGCAAACAATTATTTTTAATCCCCCTCCCTCCCCTTCAGTGTTTACCCAGGGCAGTCCACCTTGAACCAATTACAAACATAAGGGGCAGAGACAGAGTTTACTTTATTGTCTGAAGAGGAAAATCCTGTCTGGAAACCATTTCTTTCTAGCACTGCCTGCACTGTACATTCTCCCCTTCAAAACACATCTTAAGAAAAATTTGACAGAGTTTTTCTTACACAAGTTACATGGATGCTGCTGTGCTGCAAGAAAAACACTTATTTGGAGACAGACTGCATCCATTGTCTGTTGTGACTCAGTAAAGGTAAGTAAATGAATTCAGACTCCCTCTTCTATCCCTATTTGTACATAGAACAAGCCGTGACAAAAAGAGGAGATAATTTATAGGGGTAAGCTTTCCCTCAGTGCAGAGGTTAAAGGAAAGAGAAGGAAAAGCAGGTGGTCTGTAATTATTAGGCAGAATAGGGCAGCCAACTTGAAGCAAAATTTTGTGATTGGTAGAGGAATGAGTGGGACACAGGACATGTATCTCGTATCTCTACTGCAATCTATTCCAGACTTCTTGGGTTATACATGTCACCCACACTTAAAAACTGAGATCAGTTCTTAACAGCCTATGGTTACCTTGGAAGCTATCCCCCAAACTACAATCAACTGCAAAATATTTCCATCTATTAAATACATGTACAAAAACAAGTATTTGTTTTTAATGCATAGCCAGTGAATTTTGCATGACTAACCTTCTTTGATGCTATCTCTCAAGTCATAATTAAAAATATGCCTACTTCTAACACAATTTGTATGCTTTTGTCATGGCATAGAAAAGATACTACTGGAACTAAGGAGCTGGCATGAAAGTAGCTATACAGATCTTCCAGCACTAATGAAATAAGATAATATGGCCTTCAAAGTGTTTAGGCTGCAGTACATCTTCAGAAAAAAAAAAAAGAAGAAGAAGAAAAAAAAGACATCACAACCTCAAGAAACTGCAGAATACTTAACCTACTTTTTACAAGGGCAGTAATGATAAGTAATGATAGGACAAGGTGGAAGGTTTTAAACAAAAAGAGGGAAATTTAGACGTTAGGAAGAAGTTGTTTACTCAGAGGGCTGTAGGGCACTGGCACAGGCTGTGGTGGAGTCATCATCCCTGGAGGTGTTCAACAAAGAGACATGGTTCAGTGGGGAAATATTGGTGGTGGGTGAATGATTGGACTGGATAAACTGTCTTTTGCAACCTTGATGAATTTATGATTCTGTAATCCCTGGAGGTGCTCAAGGCCAGATTGGATGGAGTCCTGAGCAGCTTGACTGGGTGAGTGGCAGGGGGCTGGATGGGCTTCAACATCCCTTCAACCCAAGCTATTCTGTGATTCATTCTATGATTCTATGATTTCCTGCCCAAAGCAGCTGGGAGTAAGTGGAGTTTGCAGATCTGTTCTTCTCAAGAACTTCCAGGACTACCAAGAAATCCAGGACTATCTAAACTGGACCTGACCCCTCGGGTTATAAAGTAAGGAGAAATTGCTAAACAGGCTTAATTAGGTATCTTAAAGGCATGAAATTGTAACTTAATACACCTGTAGATAGAGACTGATTTGACAAAAATGATTAGGAGACAGTTTCAATTCTACTAGTGGACATGTGCTGATTTCCAGGGAAAAAAGAAAACCACAACATGTCTAGGGAGAAATCTCATATTGAAATGTTTATTTATGGACAAAGAATTAAAGTTTCAGTTAAGACTAAAGATAACTTCAGCCATCATGTATCCCATGTCACATGTGCTGACCCCATGATTTTATCAAGCATACGTTTCCAGACTTAGGCATCCAAAACTATGGTCAGCTCCAGAAATAGCATGTTTTAGAATGCTTTTAACTGAGTCCTTTGGTGCATTAGAAGAGTCTCGTGTGACTGTGCTTATGTTAATTACATGAAGGTTATAATTTTGACTGGAACAATGTCTATTGCTTTACATATGCTAAGAAGTAATATGTGGAACAAGGAATATTTTCCTCTAAGCAGAGCTTGCCAGTTGGATCATGGGTTCATTTGTCTTTGTACACATCTCTATCTGCTTCTTCCAATGAGATTTTCAGGACTCTGGTCCTTTCTGTCCTTTAAAAACTCTACATCTGGCTCTCTATTCCTGACCCCACTGATCCTCACAGTGATCACATCACTTCCTTTTGTTTCTCTGAGATTCTTCAGGGAAACAGAGATTCACTTTGGTAAATTTATTGGAAAAGTAGATTTTAACAACACTAAAAGCTCTGCATAGCCCTACCAGTAGCTGGGGATTACATTAAAGGGGAAATAAAAGTATTTAGAAGCTGAAAAGGTAACAACCTGAGGAATATTATGCATGGGTCTTTCCAACTATTAGATATATTTGCTTGGTGTTGAATACATAGCCACTCCCATTCCCCCAAGAGCAAAATCCCTTGCTCTTTATTCCACAAGAACTATCATTGCTGTCCCAAGGGAAGAGCAGAAATAGCATCACGTTTTGCACCTGGCTTCCAACTTTCATGCCAAAACGCATGACATATGGGGAAGCAGAACGAGTCACACAAAAAAGGGAGACAACATCGATCTAATTGTTGGAGTTTGACTCACCAATTTTCAGTTTCCCTCAGCCCAGAGGAAAGGTATACCTTACGGTAAAGATGCAGCCAACTAAATCAATGTTACTCAGTTTGAGTGGCTGACAAATTCGATATGAGGGTATGCTGCACCTCATCACTAGCTTAACAGTTAGGGTGTCAAGCATGGCATTTGACTATTGATGTCTAGTTCTTTAGCAGTATCTACCTGTTAATCTCTTTTGACCTTCCCAAGAGCAGCTACTGCTTTTCAGACAGCCCACACCACTACATCAAAGTAAGATAATAAGGTCAGTGATATGTTAAGAAAGAGAATAAAGCAAATCATGTGAGGACATGAGCATATGCTCTGTGCATAGGCACACAGACATCTACATACATAGTTATTCATCAAACTGAAGTACGTATCCTGATTTTTCCCTATTAAAAACAATCTGCATGCTCTGCTCCTTTCCTACAAATCATATCCAGCATTCAAAAGAGATCCTGAGCGGGCACAGACTAATTAAGAAAGGGAAGGATTATAGTTATGTGTAAATGATACCCTAAAAAGGAAACTGTATCAATAATGTAGTAGTAAAATACTTGAAAGGAAATGGATTTTTGATGAAGTCAGTTTTTCAAAGTCTTTCTCTAGAAAAGAGAATAATGCTTTTAAATTGCTATTCATGCTGACCGCTACTACTTGTTAACATTTTGCCCTTGGGAGAAAATACAGCTTAGTAGTACAAGGGCTCTATAATAAGCATCTTTATCTCCTTGAGATTCTCAGGCCCTTTGTTATTTTTTTCTTCTGGAGTCATACTGAAAACTGCATACCACTCGGGCTGATTCACACAGGCCTTGAGAGGAGGATGCGGAAGAGCAGGCTGCTTTCTCACGAGAAGTTCAATGTGGTAAAATTCCTCTTCCATTTCAGCAGCTCCTAAAGCCATTTTGCACCCAGCTTGACCTGACAGATGCAACTCTTCTGCTCTCCCTCCTTAATTTGTTTGTATTTGGCTCAGGTTCATAGGCTTTTGGAGTGCATGATTGCTTTCCTAGTGGATCTGTAAAAAAAAGTCTGTGCCTGCTTAAATAACAGTATGAGAATGATAGCGTGGATGCTCCTTGGAAGCAGCAGAAAGGGGCAGACGAGCTGACAGCCAGCATTCCTGTCCTGCCAGCTTGAAGGATGTTGCCCACAGCCACTTACCATATGTTTGGCTCCAAACTATGGAGCAGGCAAGTCAGAACGATGCACAGAATTCAGATGATTTGCTCTCTGTCTCTCAAGAGAGACAGGGAGCTCTGAGGCTTGCAGGCATCACCTGCATTCCTCAGCTTTCCTTCCAAAAGTCACACAACAGAGGACTAGGAAAAAGGAAATTTCATCTTAAATGCTCTCAAAGTATCTGGCGGACAAATGCCACAAGGGGCATCTATTCTAAGCTGCCTTCAGTTATATTACCACTCTTTGTATTTACTACCAGGATGAGAGATAATGGTTTCAAGTTGCACCAGGTTCAGGTTGGATATTAGGAAAAAATTATTCTCTGAGTGTTTAAGTATTAGAACAGGCTGCACAGGGAAGGTACCGTCACTGGAGGTGCTCAAGAAACGTGCAGATGACAGAATCACCAAGGTTGGAAAAGACTTTCAAGATCATCCAGTCCAAAAATCCACCTATCACCAATAGTTCTCACTAAACCATGTCCCTCAACACAAAATCCAGCCATTCCTTGAACACCTCCGGGATCGGTGACTCCACCACCTCCCTGGGCAGCCCATTCCAGTGCCTGACCACTCTTTCATAGAAGTAGTATTTTCCAGCCTAAATGTGGCACTGAGAGATGTGGTTAGTGGGCATGGAGGTAATGGGTTGACAGTGGGACTGGATGATCTTAGAGGTTTTCCAACCTTAAGGATTCTATGATTCTGTGAACCTGTTAATCTCAAGCAGAGTGGAAGTAAGACACTTCATAACTGCATACATACATGTGTATTTACTGAATATTATGGAGTACACTTCAGAAATTTTTCACTTGTGTTAGATATGGTAAATATCTACAGTGCAACAAAGTGACCATTGGGAAAACCAGTAGGATCAGAAAGCACCACAACTTTGCTTAGCAACAGCTAACTGATTCACGCTGTTTCTCATTTGTGTAAAAGAGATAGGGGACAGTGCCTTCGTGTCCTTACTGCCCTTCCATGTTGGAGGGGGAATGTGGAATCTCCAGCAACAGCACAGAATCCTAAACTATAACAAGCTCTGCCACAAGAGCCACATTTATATAATCCATTGTATTATATAAATCTACAAATAGACCAATCAACATTTTTTATGATGCTTATTAAGAACTTTTCTTTGGCTTCTCCATCAGTTTGTGCACCATTTCCATCTTCCACCCTGCGTGTACACAGGTCTAAGTGCAAGGGCAAAAAAAAAAAAAGTATATAATGCAGAGAATAATTGAGGACACTGGAGATGGATAAGAAAAGAAGAAACTGGGGGTCATTCTACACTTCTTACCCCAGCACAGGCAGAGTCTGCACATGGGGATGGTGGAAGGAAATGAAGGCTAGCTAGGATCTGTAGAGAGCCTGAGCTCTGGCTGCCTTGGAACAACGTCAGTACACTCACTGAGCTACTGACATACTAACCAAAGATCTGCTATTCTGGTTATATATATACCTAGTTATATATACTAACCAAAAATCTGCTATTTCTGGCAAACTGTAGTTCCATGTACCAGTGCTATCACCACTCTGATGTGCTGATAGCATGTACTCTTCTATAGCACTTCTGCACCACTGTTAACTGCTACAAACATGCATATATTTTGGTTACTAACATATGACCTTCGAGAGTTTAGAAGTGGACAAAGTTGAGGTTTGAAGAGAGATATGCCTGAAGCAGACTGTCATTGGATGAATGCTCCATTTCAGAGGTCAGGGAGCAAAACAAGATGAAATTAGCTAAAGGAAACCTAGAAAAGAGAAGATATAACACTGGAGTTGTGTTCTTTATGACTTTGTTTTGGCATATAAGAACTACATGATATGCTTTTTTTCTATTTTTGAAGGGATGCTTTTTCTGTTTAACTTCTCATGATACAAATCTATTTATAAAATGTGGGTGACAGAAACAGTTATACATAAATACAATCACCTAATTAATTGCAAGCAATTTATATAGTCTAACAAGCACCTGGACCCTGACTTGACAGCTTGCTATTTTTATTTTTTTTTATTTTTAACAATTAGATGTAAAATTTTACTTCGAAAGCTTCAATAACATGCTGTCTACACAGAACTATTAAGGTTATACAAAGATAATAATTTACAAAATGTCTTCGGTGACAGAGCAGAGCCTTTTGACAATTAAGTGGCTGTGATTGTTCAAAGGGCGTTTCTTAGGGAACGTAAAATATCCAATTCTGTTTTTCTTATGTCTGTAATTTCACTCTACACGCTTTCTCCTGGATGGTTATTAGGCTTTCTTCTGGGCATCACATTCAGTGGGACAGAGGTATGATATTGTGCTGTGACAAAATGCTATGCACTGGAGAGTTGTTTAGACCCCAACAGACTGTTATTTCTAACCACTATTTTATTTTGCTTCAGAAAAAAATGATAAACAGGATGAGAAATGTCAAGGAACAAGGAAGATGATCAAGGAGTGAGAAGAGAGATGAAAAAACTTGTTCATAATTGGCTTAGCCACCATCCACATTTGTGACTTCAAGCAGCAAATAAAACTCACATTTGTAAGCAGATTTGTAAGCAGAGCAAAATTTGCAATCCCTTTTAAATCAGAAAAATAGTATGTTAATACTGAGGGAAAGACCAAGAGTCCAAGTATTTCCAAAGTAAAAATCAAATATCCTGGAATCATGTGAATAAATAAAAAGAAGAAGGAAAAGAAAAAAAAAGCAGCAGCAAAAGTCATCTTAAAAATAGGACAAAGACCTTTGACAAGCAACTGTTAATATATGGAAAAGAAATAAATCTTGAACATACCACATTCTGTGATCTGGAAGACTAAAATAACATTTGGAGAGTCATGAATCAATATGAAACATTTGAAAATTGTTGGCTTTCCCCCAAACATATCCCAAACGACATATTGTGGGAATATTCTTTGCACAAAATATTCTAGCTGTCATACAGTTGGTAGCTTCCCATGAAGCTGTAGTTCAAACATTACTGTAAATACAGTATGTTTAACAAATTTATTTAAAAAAAAAAATCTCTTTCAAGAACACAAAGGCGACATTCTGTAAGAATACTCAAAACCAGCCTGCTTTTTTGAGGCTTAGAAGACCAGATGTACATGTGTACAACAGCACCTCAAACTTGAATATACCTCTGCCATAGCCAGCATCATCCTCACTGACTTACACTGAACCATATTTCAGTGTTTTTTGGGGGGGTAAATACTTTTTAAAGCAAAGATGCAATAACAAGCAAACTTTACTAACATGAGATGCTTTCTTTTATGTGAAATGAAATGCACTGCTTGTCTTTGAAACCTCTCCTTCCATTTTCCTTCCATATACAGATCCTCTATCTACCCTCTCATCCCTATTTTTAAGCCTGTTTTTAATTATTTTTCTCTAATCTTCCCCCCACATAGACAAACCACCCATATGCAGCATGCAAATCCACTACGGTAAGCATGTGTGAGGAATTCGCCAGCGCTGAATTTGCTGAATCTTTAAAAGCAGTCAAAATGAGCAAGTCTGGAGGCCTGATGTCAGAAAAAGTAGTTGCACAAGTATTCACACCCTATTCACAAAAATAATTTCAAATGTTGCAGAATAGGTTGCCAGTCCACTGAGGCAAAACATATGTTACTTCTGCTGCTGCCCATCATTTCATGAAAGAGGCTGCCACTTTGGCTTATGCTCAGTAATACCTTGCTCCCCAGGTAGTCCTATTGAAAACTGTGAGACAACGCAGCAAATAGTATTCTCAGTATTAACAGCAGCAGCAAGCTTGTCCCATTGTCAATCATCTATAATCTGTGCTTTTATTTAAAATAGTACGAAGAACTGATATGTATAGTGACAGTTTCCAGCCCTGATGCAGTAGCCCATTGGGCTGTAAAGGGATTTAGTGCTCCAAGTGCTGCAACAAATCTTGTAACTGCCCAATTATCGCTTGATGGCCACCACTCTCTGGCACCCTAGGGGCCATGTCATTGAAGATAAGCTCTGTATATGTTAACTTGGTGTCTGGATGTACAGCATATGTCTATGAAGCTGGATGAGTGCCCTTTTGCAGGATGTTCTGTACATTCACATTGCACAGCCAAGAGCCCTGAAGGTGTTGAAAAAGAAGAAAAGGCCTTTCATAGAAAGCTTAATCCAATTAAAGCATATTAATGAAGGTTAGGATCATCCGTCACATTATCCAGACACATCCTTTCATGCATCATCATCTGATTACAAAGTCTGATTTTCTTTTAAGGCTTTTCATCTTCACCAAGAAAATGTGATGGGAAATTCAACACTTAAAATACAGAAGGCTTAGATGGGATTTCTATTTCTTTCTTTCTTTTCTTTTCTTTTTTTTCCCCTCTCTCTCCCTGAGAGAAATATGATGCTTATTTTAAAACAGTAGTATGTCTCAACAGCTGGTACAAACTGGCATGTATCTAGTGCAGCCTAGCGAGTTACCCTAAGTAACACCTCCCAGATTTGTGTTTGAGGGAATCCAAAATCTTAACACAGAAAAGTAAAGGAAGGGGATAGAAAGAGAAAGACTGATACACTGCAAATGAATAAAGGATTTGCGGCTCTGTTGCTGCAAGAGTTGTACCAGGCTAGATTTCTCTGACAGCAGTGAATACACCTTCCCATCATCACCATGTTAAACAATTTGAACAGCTGTAAGGGAGAGGTTTGCCTCCTTGATCAGAAAAGAGGAAAAGGGCATATTGTGTACAACACTCTTCATGATGCTACAGCAAGACAGAGAGAAGATGAGAGCTTGCACAGCAACTGAGAAATTTCTCTGTTCAGGAGCACCTGTGGGCACAGTGAAGCAGCACTACTACCTTCCACCATCCTCCTCAGAGCAGTTGGAGACTACAAATCCCTATGCTAAAAAAACTAACTCTAGAACTAGGAGGGGTCCAGTTTCCAAAACCTGTGCAACAGGTAAATCCATTAAAGATCGTCATGATGAGGATCCTATTGAAGAGAGAAAAAAAATAAAAATAAAAATAAAAATAAAAATAAAGATAAAAATAAAAATAAAAATAAAAATAAGAATAAGAATAAAAATAAAAATAAAAATAAAATAAAAATAAAAACAAAACAAAAACAAAACCAGGAAATTCAATAATAACACAATAATGCCTTCAAAATAAGCGTCGATCTCAGAATTACCCCACGATGCAACTATGACAACTTCTGACTCAGCCCTTCATATGGTCACAGCTAACACTCTGCAGAGAGCTCTAGTATCGTAACACAGCTGGTATGAAAATATTCTTGCACCATTTAAGTGCAAATGCCAGTTCCTCACGTCATCCAGCAGTGAATCCACACAGGTTAACCTTGCATGTAAGTCCTATTGCCTAAGGAATCACCCTCAGGAGGTGTTCTGCTTTACTGCACTCCCTTTCCATACACTACAGAGAGAAAATAGAGAGTATTACCACAGTCCCATCCATCTCCCTCAACCTTCAGCTGGCCTTTGTGTCTTTCTGGATTTGGAGCTACTGCTTCAAACTGCATGGAGAGAATACATATAATTTTTGCTTTTCCTCAAAAACAGGGATAGTGTTTGTTTTGCTTTTTGCATGCTTGCTTTTGTTGTTACCATTTTTTCGCTTAGTTTCTGAAGAAATCATGAAATGCCACATGAGTATGGTGCCCACTGTTGGCTTAGTCCAATTGCTGTTGTCACTCCCTAAGCGCATATGCTGAAATTTGTGCAATCTGTACTCTGACATTTACAGTACTGAGTCCGAAACAAAAAGGCAAGCAGCCAGACCTGCTGGGCCTCTGACAGAATTACTGAAAGGCTGGAAGGATTAATGAAATAGGTAGGGGAGAATTTGCTCATTAGCATTCAAGGAACATCTAGAGCCTAGAAGGAATGTTAGGTTTTTACCAGATATCTTCTTTGGGGTTTATTAAGCTAGCTGTGTACTTCATGCAAAGAAAGCAACGCAGTGTGCATGACTGGTGTTCTTAATTTCTCAGCTACATTTAACATACTCTTGAGGAGCAAGGCCTGCTGAGGACTACATACTTCTGTGAAAATTTGACATAGAATTTGACAGAATAGGCCTTGTCTTACATTAATTTGATATCTCACAAGCCCTGAAACTATGTTATTTAAAATAAAAGCCGAAAACAACTTATCTTAGCCTCGTTCCTTAGAAACATGGTGAGGGGACCTGCCTCCGATTTTCAAAGTTAAAACATGATAGTACTTTCAGCTAGGCAGATGGCTGATGGAAAGCTAAGATGTAAGAAGAGATATGAAGCAAACTGTGTTGTTTCTACCTACCTCCTGCTTCTCCTGTGTCAAGCTAGAGCGGGTACTACTGCTGTACCATGACACCATTGTGCATGGAGATGCCACCTCAACAAAACCACCACCACTAACCTACTGTACAAATGTTGACAAACATTTGCCTGTAAGCAGATGCAACTCCTACAGGTGATTCAGCAACTGGATCACCCTATACAGCTTAATCCACTTTTCCTAAGCACTGTCTTCCTTTTTCATTATATTTCAAGTCCAGCCTGAGGTCAAAGCCACTAACAACTTGCCCCCCAGAGCACTTGAGCACAAGGTAAAAATACTTAGCATGTCAAGGTCAGCCTAGGTTAACATTCAATACACAGTACACCAATAGACATTTAGGAATCTATGCACACCTTGCTATATACATTCTCTCTATAGTTGAGATCAGTGAGAGCTGAGCAACAACCAAATCATTTCACTATTAGCAGTTGGTTATTCTGCCAAGATGCACACATGCTCTCTTAAGGCCTTCAGTGGTAAGTCCATGTCCTGATGCACAACCTTACATCAGTATTCATTTAGAAAATATAGATTTGGCACAAGTGTGCCTCACTCAACTTGTGGATTCGGATAGCCTTAAACTTTGGAAAAGTTTGCTTCCTATTATAATCCCTTTCTAGTGTTATCCTGTTTCCAGTTATCACTAGTCACATTAATCACTGCACAAGCATAATTGTTATATTGTCATTTTATGAAAGAAAAAGACTGCCCTTGTGACAGGCTAACATTTCCATGTACCCTGTTTTATACCAGTAGTAGCAGACTTGACAAAGAGTATGTGACCTGATTTCCCAGATGTCTGTAAATGTACTTGGCATTGAATTTTAAATCTGACTGAATTCAAAGCTCTTCATATAAAACACAACTCAAGTTAACTTTTATCTCTTCTCTTCTTTCTGTCTCTCAGCAGCTGTTCTTCTTTTATTATTTCATGTGCTATATTCAATATGCAAAGTTTCCTTGTTTGTTAGAGTGCATTACACTTTCTAATGCATCTGTCATGTTGGAAAACAGGAAAGTAGCATAAAGCCTCTCTTGTGATTTCTTTTTTTTCTTTCTTTCTTTTTTTTTTTTTTTTTTATTTATGGAAAAGTTTAGTAAAAGAAGAGGGGAAAAAAAAAAAAACAATGAAAGGAAATTTGCCTCTAAGCATCTACAGAGCTTAGAAAGGGGTTCTTCAGCTTTATGAAACTTTAAAAAAGTAAAATACCAGTGAATTTAATGCTTATAAATGACAAAACATGAATGGCTCTGGGAATTCTCCTTAAAAGGATGATTTTGAAGCTAAGCCACAAGATAGACAGCAGACCTGGATTCTGTTCTACATATACTAATGGCTTTACTGGTTAGCCTCTCAGGCTATGCAAGTCCTGGGGATATTTAGAGAAACAATCCACAGCAGCATCTGATCCAACACGGGATCCTGCAGAAGAGATTTTTTATATAAAAGAACTAAACTCGCTTTCACTCTTTAGTTAATTCTGCAAAAACTGAGCCAAATCAAATTCATACACAGCCCAGTCCTGCCTCAGAAGTCTTTTCCAACCTAGAGCTTCCTAGAATATAAATCTTTTGAGCAGACAGACGAGCACGACTGGACCTAGGCATTTCTTCCCCATAGTCAGAATTACTGTTTTCTGGGGGAAGTCCAGCCCAGGTGCCATGAGATTGCAAGCAGGCTAATTCACCTTCCCTCAGCCCCAGCAGCAAAAGTTCACTGACAGATTTCTGTACTGACTCTGTAACACATCTTATAGTATTCAGCATCTCCACAGTACTAGCACAGCACTGAGCAGCTTTCACAAACATCTACACTACGAGGCATTCTCAGCAGTAAGCAAAATCAAACGTCATCAATGGGCATTTAAATTAGCATTAGGTATACCACTCATTGTTGGGGCACGCATGAACCATGTTCACATATGAATAGTTTATATATATCTGCATATATATTTATATGGACTGCTATGAACACATACGAACTTTCTTGTACATTTTTTGAAAACTTACCTCAGCATGGATCAACTGCAAGATGTTTTGTGGGTTTTTTTCCCTTTACAGTAATATCCACAGAACTACACGTATTCATTTCTACAAATGGATGTTGCTTATTTGGTAAGAGCAAAATAACAACAGAAGGTATCATTATTTTAAGCCAGAGAGCATGTAATGCCAATTGACTCAAAATATCCGCTGTCACTGGAAGTAAACCAGAACATGCTAAACCTCAGTTCCAAGAGCACATCTGCAACCAAAACACAACACAATTCCACAAGCATTTGCTCACAAATACACTCACATCCTTGACCAGTATTCTGGCAAGTTTTGCTTATTCCTTCTGATTTCAACAAAATGTCACCAGGACCAAATTCTTGACAACTCCGCCTGGCGCCTCAGCTTGGGCTTCTGCTGCAGGAGCCAGGCAACGTGCTGCAAAGTGCAGAGCCAGATTCTTTCACAATGATTTTTCAAAGATTGGATCTTTGTTTTGCAGCAGAGTGATAACAGATCTAACATTATTGTCTCTGAAACAGAATAGTTTTTCCAGACATCGCTACTTCAAGTCCAAATATTCCCATTGGTTTCCAGATCGTGCATGATTTTTTCCTCAGTTTCTTTGGGCATCTACAAGAAAAACAGACTCTCCAGACTAGGTTACAACACAGATGTTGTCTGAGTTGATTCAAAGTTTAGTGCTGACGGTACCTAGCGACGCTGAGCAACTCAGCTACAATTCTGGCTGGTCTCTGCAGTGTGGTCTTACTCAACAAACAGTAATTCTGTTGAAACTGGGTCAGAGTGAGCTGTGCTGTAGCCCTCTGTGTGACTTGCCTTTTTTTAAAAAGCACAGGGGATTCTAATCTCTGGGTCCAATCAAGGCATATTCCCTGCAGGACATGCTGAAAAGACAGCAGCCAAAGAGTCACACATAAGCCAAAAGCACAACATAACCTTTAAACACACTGGAGCATCGTGGTAAGTCAAAATGTGAACTTGGTACTCACCTCATAATTTCTTCTCTTTTTTTTGTTACCATTCTGCTTGGTGTTTCACACTGTTACCTGCATATTCTGTAAATATTTTTTCATTTCCCAAACTATCTACACAATAACATTTTCAAACAATCTGATGTCACGATTTGAAAAGTTATTTGAATGCCTTAAATCATTTAAAATCTCTAGTCACCTCTTAAATTTAAGTCTGAATGACTCAAAACTAAATCTACAGCTGGGAAGTGTGCACTAAACGTGATCTTAACTTTATATGGTTGCCTAACCAATATTGCAGCATACCAAGAAGTTGTAGCTAAGACTAGATTTCAGAGAGCCAGCACTCTGAGCTGGAAATTACTTGGGCAAATTAAGATGGAAATAAACAAGCAAAAAAAAAGGCTGAGGAAAGGGGTGGAATAAGTTTCATTTCTCTTCTCAAGTGCCAAACATGCTGTTCTCCACTGCAGAGAAATACATATCTCTTTGTAGAAAGATCAGCCATAACTTCTCCCCAGGATCTGGAGGCGCTTATAAAGACAGCAGGAAACTCACCAGCTTTTAATTCACTCTTCCAGTATCAGATTGGAAGGATCCACATCCAAGCTCTCTCTTTGCCTAAGCCCAAGCACCAGAGAGTAATGATTCTGACATCGCTTTCTGCTGCAACAAAGAAAATCAACAAGAAAAGGAAAACTCAAGAGTAAGCATGCTTCCATTTTCTAAGGCCAAAGTTCCTAGCTCTGTCTCAATAGTCATTTGTTGGCTTGCAAAACTATTCAGTGATTTTTGTGGCAATAAGTAAACTGTAAAAGAAGGGGAAAATACAAGCTCCAAATTAACTTTCCTTGAATTTTCCTTGGACAGTCCAGTCAGACTTGAATGAATATAGAGAGAAATCAAGCATCGACTGCAGCAAAGACTACCATGAACAACTTTTCTCATTCAGATACATCATAAACATTGGATCTATGTAAAGTGCTCAGTCCTTAATCCACCAAATGTTCAATTATTCATGTGAAAGAGAAACCATTTCAATAGGAGTGGTTCGGAAAGCTCCAAGCTAATGACCACGAATGGCCTTATACCCGAGTTATTCCAGAGAAGGTAGGAGCTCAAATCCCCTCTAAGCAAGTACTCAAACCACCATTAAAGGGCTGGTTTTCTGCAAAGTCTCTCTGGGTGATGTCCCTACTCAGACATTATCAATATGTCTCAGTGCCTTCCGAATCAGGTCTGCTGGTACACTCTTGGAGGTACAAAATTACCCAACCCAGACCACAGTCTTCTGCCCAGGTCAGGATACAATGAGACTAAGTACTTTAGAGCACTGTCATGACCATCCTTCACTTTGTCTTGTGGGTTCCTCCTCTTCCTTCTACAGTAGTAGGAGATACACCAGGTGGACAAAGCTGAGACTGAACACGGCTTGAAAACAACTCACACAGTGCTAGTCCTGATGTGACTTTGAAGACCATAACATGATCCTCAGGTCTGGTCTTAAGGTTTCCCTTTTTGTTCAAAGCCATATAAGGAAAAAAACATATCCTTTGCTCCCTGTGATATATCAGCACCAGCAAGCAGCAAAGAGGGCACAGATAAATACTACACTGTTCATTTCTGTGGCTGCTTAGGTTGGCGAAAAGCTGCCATCACTATTGTGCAAGCATTCACCTTGCAGTGTATCTTCTGCTGTTTAGAGACCATAACAGATGCACTAAAAATAATTCATAGATTTCAGAACAAAAAGAACTGCTTGAAAAACAGTTTCATCAGTTCTGCAGTATATTTTACAAAAATTCCTTATAAAATTATGTTTTAGCACTGAAGCATCATCTTCTTCCAAATTCCTGCTCACGTTTGGGACCAGGGATAAGGGTTTAAATCTCTGTTAATATCCCAAACATAGCAGCTCTATGCCTGAGAGGACTGGAAAGGGGTAAACAGAAATGCAAGACTTTTGTTAAAATAGTAGAGGCAGTAGAAATGAAGTAAAGAGAGATTGGAAGAGCAAAGAGTGGAAAGAAAGGCTGCAGTAGCAGAGAAGTGAGGAGAATATTTTAGAGGTAGGAAAGGACGATAGCTTTTCTCATGCATCTGTCTAGAAAGTGATGAGCAGATGGAAGGTTTACAACATGTGGCATTTAAAGAGAAAGTCAATGTTTAACAGAAGTTCTTCTGTCTTTTGGAATATTGATTTTTGAAAATAAACACCATTTAAAGAGCACAGACTTGAAAAACACTCAAAAGCAAGTTAGCTGAGGTTCTGGGTTTTAGCATACTAAGCAGATGTCTCAAATGAGGCTGCCAGCTGCCACAAGTGCAGATATACACCTTAAAGAGGTAGAAATTGAGGAATAGTTGTCCTCAGTTGCTCAGGTCATGATTTTCAGAACTTGATTTAACCTTAAAAGCCTCTATGCAATTCCCATCGGTAATGGGAACGTTACATGCATAGAAAAATCCAGTATGAGGTTTACTTTTCAGGGCTATAGGCAGGAAGCGGTCTCTAATGTTTCTACTTAGAATCTGATGCAGCTGAAATGAGCAGGACATGCTACAGTGGTGTTCAGACAAGAAATGCACCAGCCATAAAAAAAACATTCCATGCCTCCTGCCCTTTCACAAGCAATACTGCAGACATGGAGCACATGCCACTTCACTGTAGCACTTGTGCACCTGCATTTCATGCCTTTCTCCTGAGAGACAAAAAATGAAACACAACTGCAAAAAGTTATCATTCAGGATAAAGTGTATGTAGGGTGCTTCATAGCTCATCTGGGCTTACAACACCTCTCTAGGCTGCAATGGTTGCTCTCTTAATAGTGTGACTGCACATGTATGTAAGCATTTATCAGATCAAGGCACAGGAGAAGCACAGTACAGTTATCCATTTTTACAGGAAAATACATGTTTCTATATGTACACATTTTTCAGATGTTACTGATTTCATGATACAGAGGACTCGACCAGAAAGTTTCAGTCCTCTGCGGCATATAATAATGAATTAATCTGATCTCCAAAGTTTCCAAATGATGCGCCAAATACTTATTCAAGCCTGTTAAAAGTGACTATGACCAGATTTGGTACTCTGTTCCCAAAAAAAGAGGATTTTGCTGCCATCTTGGAAATGAACTCTATAATACTTTTCAAAATAGTTTCAGTTGTCTTTTTTTTTCACAGTGATATTTAAACTGAGTGCTGTCTCTGCACGTCAAGGCAGTGACCTAAACCACCACATATTAATAAGCGGATATTAAAGAAGGAGAGATATCTCAAAAACACTTTCCCTTTCAGAAGGGAAGTTTCTTTTTCTGCTCCTTTCCTTGATCTGAAGGATATGCTTCTTAGAAATGGAAAAAACACAAGTATGGAAAAATATAACAGGAAATTTGGACATAACAGAAAGTCATCTTTAAAAAACTCTTAAATTCCATGCTATAGAAGGTCAACCAGTGTTATTCACCCCTTGTGTCTGGTTACAAACCTAGAGTTGGTTTGGAAAACTGTTATAAACAAATTTCAATATGCGCCTGGAAGGAAAATTAAACGAAAACTCTGCCATGCAGCCAAAACCATAAATTAAATCCTAAACATTCATGCCCCAAAAGAGTCAACAACCTCAGTCCAGATAAAGGCTAGTTTATTTTATATACTCTGTGAGTTACTCAGATGTCCTAAATTCCATCTAAGCCCCTGAGCATGGTGTTTCCTTTTGACTAAATGTTTTTGAAAGCCTGAAGCTAGCCAAGAGAAAACACCAAGCACAAAGACTCATGGAATTCTGGCCGCATTAATAAGCCCTAAACGATAAAGGTCTTTTCCCTTCCAAATTTTTTCCCCTGAGTAAAGCTACCTTACCCAAAGCCCTTGCCAAGAGGCTCAGTATTTCTGAGTGGAAAGGAATTATTAGAAAATGGGAGGACTGACAGTCATCCCACAAGGTCTCAGGCTTTCCTTACAAATAAAGGAAACAAATCTTTGCCGAGTACAGCGTACAAAAGCCAGCAGTGTATAGTTCAGTGGAGCAAGGAGTACTGTTTATTCACAAGTTGCAAGTACATATCCCCAAAAGAACTGCATGATGAGGAGTATATGAACTCGAGTCAGCCAAACTGTTTCTTTCTACTTAGCAACTTGCGTTCTATGTAATTTCCTGAATTTCAAAAACTTTCTTTGAAAAGTGATGTGGAACTAACAGAGCAGCTGCGGAATACTGCTGTTATGTACCTGGTTCATTGCACAGGCCACTGTAGAAAGCATGTGATGAGAAAAAGACCCTCTATCTCTAAAACAAAATAAAAATAAAAAAGCCAGAATCACTCGGTGATAACTAGGCATGGTTTGGCATTCTGAACCATTTTCGAAGATGATTTGAGCAAGCTACAAAATCTCAGTGCTGCAGCCACAGAAGCTATCTGCTTCTGGACAAAGAATTTCTTTCTGATTTCTTTCAGTGTTCCTCAGCAGCTGGCCACATACAGGGCAGCTTACTCTGAAGTTATCTGATTTTCTTCTATGCATGCATTTAGAGAACTCAATTCTCTAAATACAGATGCTTGACTTTTTTTTTATTGCAAGGTATCACCTAGTTTTACAGTATTAAAAACAACCCTAAAATCTCCTCGTTTATTAATTTCACTGTGTGTTTTGCTCTCCCCCTCCTCCTCTCCTAATGACCTGGAGCTGTGAACAGGCTGTTGTTCTGACACTACAGGGTATGAATGGCCTGTTAGTATTCAAAGTTAGTGCAGACACTGGTTGTTTGGCACCCCTGAATTTATGCCCATCTGTCAACGTGGTTTTGTTCCCACTCAAACATTCATACGTCAGTTGCAAGAGTACTGGCACCAGGTGTAAGTTTAGAGTAGACACTGCTAGAGTGTAAAGAAAAGTTTTGCTTTGCAAGAAGCTTCTATGATAGCAAGTAATCAAAACATATGGAGATTACAGACTCAGATTTGTTGACACTTTGAGGCATAATGCCACAAACAAACACTTTTATCCTTAAAATGTTTCATTTGCTGAGAATTTACATTTGAAAAGCCTAATTAGGGGACAATATCGTCCCAGAACAGAACATAAGCAACCTCTACAAATTCAATGGATATCCTTTTGAAGTGAGCTGAAAAATGTACCCTTACATAAGGCTTCATTTTGTTAGTGGAAGGCTGGTGTTTCTTCCTCCTTTAAACGAGCTAGAAGCATTCAAATAGGCAGAGGCTAAGGAAAGTCATCCTGTGAAAAAAAAAAAAAATGAAAGAGCAAGTTCTGCTTTTGGGGAACAACATTTGCTTTATTCTGAACACATTTCCTATTCAGTAGCAAAAAGAAGGCTTACTCCTTTGACAATAAGCAATTTGAAACTTTTCTAAAACTGTGAATCACATTTAGAGATTAAGGACATGAACATGTGTTTGTTAGGTACTCAATGCATTTGAAAGATTATCTAAGAGATTCCGCCTAGTAAGAAGCATCCCAGTTTGAGCTCTAACAGAAGTCTTATTTCTGTCCCTCTCCAGTTATTCAAGTAAGTAAACCTCCTCACCACATCCTACTATCAGGGGACTAGGATCTCTAATGAAAAAAGGGTTGCCCCTTAAATATCCTGAGACATGATGAAGCAGAAACAGAAGACCATGGGACTCAGCTGAACGGGACAGAAAAATGGCAGAAAGAGATAAAAATTGGAAAGGTTGAATGTAGCACACTCCAGCCATGCCTTGGGTACACTGAAAGGAAAAGGGACGCTGTTGTGTCAAAAGGACACAGGAGTTCAAAACATATCTGATAGATTGGCTCCAGTAGTTGGATCTCTCATGATGAGTATAGCCCTGACTTATGAAATTGGTATCTCCTACCATTTCTTTATGTCCAATGGACCTTAAGTAGCAATCATTTAAGCTGTTGGTCTCACTGAATTGATTTAATCTTTCTCCCCATCTGTACTTTCTGAAACCTCCAGTTTTCTCACTCTATCTATTACAGTTAATGGTAATGAAAATGCCATGGACTTAGCAGTGAGACAAAGAGAGCCTGGCCCTCTTCACTTGAGATCCCTCAAGGGCAATCTGTCTCTGCTTGTGCATGTTACTTGGACTTTGGGGGCATGTGCTGCAATAAACAGATGTAGGACTCTTTTCCAGTAAATTTTGGGAAAGACAAAGGGAGTATTGGAGGAGTGCCCTCTTTGACAGCAGGGTGATTATATGAGTGAGTGAAAGCATCACTTTGGTATTAGCTTATACTCTCAAGCAGCAGGATCTGGATAGAAAACATCAAATTTGCGAGAGTTTTGTTCATGAATAGGTACCAGGCATAAAGGGAGACCCAATAAAACTTTGTGCTAAATGTGAAGGGAAGATATAGAGAGGAAACATTTTTCTCCCCACATCAAGGTAACTTGTAAGCTAACAAGTCAGAAACAGATGTTTAGTATCTCACTTTCAGAACGAGCAGCTCCCTAAAACGATTGCTGAGTTTTGTCATCTTTGGTGTTCTGCTCAAAGCCAACCATTTAGAGACAGAAATAGTTCTGACAGTGGTATGCAGGCTGGAGCTCCCAGCTATGTTCTCTTGCCAGCAATTAAAACATTATGCTTTATATCCCTGTGACAAAAAGAAATAAAAATCTTTTCTTGGCATCTACGTAGTTGCTATTTTCAGACTTTTACAAGGGTTTTTGTACTGCTTAAGAAAACAGGAAATTGAAAAAAATCAAATAGAATAGAAGTGTCAGGGTAATTCCATAACATACCCCTTTCATTCACATAATGCTCAATTGCTGAGGATCACCAAACTCTTTCAGTTATGTTAACACAAATTGAAGTCATATTGAGGTGCAATTCCCAACTGTAGCTCACACATTAAGATGCCTTAACAAAAATGTAGGCAAACTCCTCTGGTGTTTGTTGGAAAGAGAAAGCGAGAAAGAGAGAGAGAGAGGGCAGAGGATGTAATTCCTCCACAGTAAGCGGAAGCATTTCAGAATGAAATAGTACTAGCAGTACATATTAAATTTCATAACAGGAGTTCTCAGCTCAAATATCCTCTTTAGTCTTTGATTTCATAGCTGAGACTGGCAGAGCAAAACCACTATGAGACCAGATAAATATAAAAGTTTTACTTATTTTAAATTGCTTTTTCCCTCTAGCACTCAGCTGCAGACTCTCTGGATTCCTTAAGTTCAGACACGCTCCTGTATATCTCACTTCATGCATCAGGGAAGCCACTTCTACCTTCCACATTGCCATATTACCGGTTTTCAAAACTGCCTTGCAATTTGAGTTCTGTTATCTTTTGGCCTCCTCCTCCAAAATCAAAATAAAAGAAATGTCCTCCTGAATTTTCAGAGAAGGTTAAAAAAAAAAAAAAAAAAAGTCAGCTCTGTCTACTTTGCACATCAATTATCTCTAATAAGCTGGCAGACAATTCTCAGCTTTATCATAAAACGCTCAGAGAGAGGTTCAAGGCTAGACAGACCTTTTGTCTTTTATTGACCACATCCCCTTTGAGATTCCTCAGGGAGTCAGATGCTTTCTTTCCATCGCAGAGCTGTTGGGAGAGGGCTGTAGGCTTGCTTTCCTCAAGAAGCAGTGCACCATTGCTTGTTTTGGATACACTAGTATTTCCTGGGCCTCCTCCAAAGTGTCTACCTGCCCAAACAGACTGTCAGTGACTGTTCTCAGGACTGCCCAAGTCTTTAGCAGGTTGGTAACTCAATATAATAAACAATGAACTTTTTCCTAAGCAAGAAAATGCTCCCACATCAGCATTCTGCCTGTCCACACATTTAAGCTTGTATTTCCTACAACATATTCATTGGTAACCATACTTAATGCATACCTACAAATGCAACAAATGTGTGTGACTCACTACTGCATATTGATTAAGATCAGACAAAGATAGGCTGACATTTCAAGATAATAAGTTTGGAACAGAAACTGTCTAAACAGTGAAAGCAGCAGATATGATATACAATAGCTGTTGCTATGAACATGCAGTCTACTATTAGAAAATAATTTTTTTCCATTACTTTTTCCTACATCATCACCATACACCTAGGCAATGTCATTTCATTCTCACTATGATTATTTCTTGTGGAGCACTCCTCACACTTGGCAGAACTACCAAAATAAAAATCCAGAAAACATATGGCTTGATACTCAGCCTTAAGATTTAGTGACACATTTTAACGTACTGCTACAAACAATATAAATATGTATCCAAACAAGTAGACTGTTTAGTGCATCCCATATGCGTATGTTTATATATGTAGAGAGAGAGATACATACCATTGTAGAACTGAGAACTGCCATAGTGGGAGCAGAGGAAAAGAGTGTCTTCTACGCCCTATAAGTTGATACAATCTACGATTTCTTTTTCAGGCTTCCTAATTGTCATAACATATTATCACATTGCTTTAGCCATTATGAAGCCAGCACCCATTGTGTGTAGGAGTTTAGCTCCTTCCATGCTCAGTGCCAGCTCACTGCTAAGGGCTGCTCTGAACCTTCCTGCAGCTGGAAAGAGCCTCAGTGGGGTCTTCCTCCATCCCCCCTTGGAATCAACTCTTATACTAAAGGGCTCATCCTTCACCCGTATCTGAGCTGCCTGTCAGCTGTGCCTACACTATGTACATCCTCAACCCTGAACCTCTCACAGACTTCTCTTTGCATCTTGACCTTGGACCTGCCTCACCACTGCAGAGTTTCTGACTGATCACTGGGCTGAGGCTGACCCCAGTCACAGTCTGCAGGCCTTACCCTGGCAGTGCCAGTATAGGTGCAGTCGCTGCCACCTGCCATCCTCAGCATCCAACTTGCCCAGCCTTGTAGAGCTGCCAGCTGTCATCGCTCCTCCATGTTATTCTGACAGCAGATTTGTTTCTTTTAAATAGCAGCTGCTCCTGAGGAACTTCCTGGATGCTGACCATGCGGAGCTCCTGCATTACTATTGTCAGTGGCTATTCCATGGTTGACAATTCTACAGTTAGTCGTCAAATAAGCATGTCTATGTGACAACTTATCTACCTCACCTTTGCTCTGTACTCATCCTATTTACTACTTGTCCTTGAGAAGCTCCAAAATAATGATATGGTTTGGAGCATAACCAGAACCTTAATTTTATTCCTGGCCTTCAAAGATAAAAGAAGATAAAGATGTTGACACTATGGCCCTTGCATATGTTAGCAGCAGAACTTCCTCCAGTGTGCAGAAAAAGCAGGTGTTCAGCATTCAGGACACTTTCTCAAGTCCACTCAAGATGCAATGGCCTCAAGCCTACCGACTGCAAATGTCAGCTATGGGGCTCACATGGAAACAGGTCTCAGCTCCCAACAGGTTAGGAAGAACATTATATAGCTGAAAGACAACAGGGAATCAAGTGATTCATGGACAAGTAAAAGAGGCTTTGTTACGTTTTCCTCCCTTGAATCAGAGTCATGTTTCATGGATGGTGGGAGAGAAGAGCCTCTACAGAGCTTCTGTGGATGTCATCCACAGAATTCAAATATATGCTAAGTTGAATCATTAATATTCATACATCAGTGTTACTGCCAAAAGAAATAATTTTTACAACAAATTTAGCTTACTGCGCTCTGAGCTGTCAAATCTCTACAGGATTTTGAAGCTCACAAGCTTCTTTTAAGCTCTAACTGAATCTAGAAAACAAAACCATCTTTTAACTTTTATGAACATCCATTGTTCTACCCTTTTTTTTTCTCCTTTTTCAGACACAATAATCCTGTGGATTCAGCTTTCAATTTTTTCCAGTTCACAATGCTTATGAAGAGGTCAGTCACTACCAGAGCCACCAGGGGATATCCTTTGATGCCCACTTCTTATTTCCAAAGGATTTAAACATATTTTTGGCAGAGAGAAAATACACTGATTACTTTTAGAATATACTGCTTTGTTCACTGCACTCTGTTTTTGACAAAAATATTTTGTTTTTATTACTAGGAACTGCTTGAACCAGGTGATCATTTCAGTGAAAAGACTTAACTCAGCTTTAGTCTTAGCCACGATGTATTTATTATGTTTTACTTCTATCTGGTGAATTGTCTTTCGAGGCTACTTTGTTCTACCCAGGTACCACTGAGATTTATTAGGTTGTTGTTCAAAGTCTGCGCGGAGGACACTAAAATATCACTATGTAAGTCACATGGTAAATTCCCTGTATCCCAGCTGTCTGACTCTATCCAATAACATGGGAGCAATACAGCTGCAAAGAAGCCATACCTCACTTTTCTCTAAAAAAGACAAGCTGCAAATCTGTATGTTGCTTGTTATACAGAAGAAAGATTAATTACTGAAAGGGAGCAGCGTTGTCTATTTACAGCTGATGCCTCACAAACCAAGGTGGAAAAATTACTCCTTCCCCCAAACTCTCGGGTTTCCTAGATATATCTTAAAAGTTAAGATTTTCCTTTGATAAAAATACTGTCATAGGAGCAGAGGTACAGCAAATTGTACTTCAAGGTTAAGAAAAACTGTGAAAACTTCTTAGGAACGTCTACGTTCAAGCCTTACATGAAGGCTTCCTTACAATTAGATCATGGGAAATATATTTTTTATTCCAGAAGAACAAATATATTTCTAAGAAAGCCTTGGATGTTAGTTCTCACACAAAAGGAAGTTCTCAACCTGATGTTGAAAAATTTTGATGGCCGAACACAGCTATCATGAAAATGAATTTGAAGGTGAGGAATCTTTGGTCGTAATCGCCCCCTGAAACTAGAAATCCTTTATTTATTTCAGTCATCTGTATCAGACTTTCTAGTGTGGGAGGATAAGAACATGGCCTTGAGTCAAAGCAGCTTCCACAACACGGCTACATTTTCGTAACTGATCTGGCTGTGAAACTAAACTGAAATACCAGTGATGTATTTTCTCTGTAGGCTTACAAAGCAGATGAACAGGATCCCATGAAAACTCATTCCCCATTTTCATTTTCAACAAATTTGCAATTTATAACAAAAGATTCTAAACAGCATCACAGGCATATTTGTAGCAGAGATTCATACTGGTACAAATACATGTGTTGTTCGTTCTGTAAAACAAACATAAATCAAATAATGACAGGTCATGTTAATAATACTTCAGAAACAAATTGTGAACAGTAAGCATTAAGTCCCTGAGTGTAGGCTTGTAGTTGTCCATTGCTGTATACCATAGTACCCAGAGCAGTGCAGCTTTGAACCCTACTGTCTCTACGACAATAAAACCATATTTTTCTTACTCAGTAGATACTAGCTCTGTCTGCTTAGAATATGTTTCTACATCCTGTCATTTGAGAGCAGCACAGAAAAGCATGCTTGGGCTAAAGAAGCACTACACGTCTTTGTGCTTAGACGGCAATTAACTTGCATGTCTATATGGTGCAAAACAACACCATATAGACAGCAATTCCCATACTGTCCCTCAGCAAAGCAGTGTTGAGGAGTGGTATTATTGTATTACTGTGTTGAGGAGTGGTATTATTGTATTACTGTAAAACAGCACAGTGAACTTCTGAGAGCTCAGCTGGGGTGCAGAAGAGTGCTACTTGAGCATAGCATTGCATACCTGGTCAATCAGATGTGTCAGTCCGGATGTATTACCTCATGTACTAAAGCTATGCCCGGGCTGGCATGCATATACTGTTCTGGAAGGTATAGATAAAACCATGATCCCCTGAAGCACCTTCAGTTCCATGGCACTACATGTGTCACTCAAGGGTGGATCTGCAAACCACAATAGTTAACTCATTAGCTTGCTTCATCCTGCTCTTTCAAAAGAAAATGGTTGTGAGGCACCTGAAAAAAAAAAAGAAAAAAAAAAGGAAAAAAAGAAAAAAAAAAAGCCTCAAGAGTGCAGAAAAAAGGGGTAAAAAAAGTAGCTAACACAGAAATATCTTCACCTATCCGAACTGCATGTGCAAAAAGACGTGGGCTAATAGCGTGAGTCCAGATCCATGGACTGCACTGTGTGATGTATATTGCTCAAAAAGTAATGCCTCCTATTTACTTCCATGGATATTACAACAGATAAAGGAGCGCAATAGCACTGTTTGACAAAGCAAATTCTCAGCTATAAAACACTATTTTTCAACACAGTCACCACTATTAGCTATGCATTTTCATCAGCCATGAACAAGGGCTCTTCATTTTGTAGTGTGACAGCTGTGCATGGCAATTTGGAACGTGTCTCGTCTTTCACATTGCTGCCCTCACTGCTGAAATTCACCACCCACTCACTGTGCTAATACCTATTGTTTGATCTTCATAAACATTCAGCAAGCATCAATGAATGTCAATGGGTGCCATTTTTCCTTCATGGAGGAACTCGGTTCCACACATTTGCTTCATACACACTTCCACGTCAGACACCATTTAGTCAGACTGTCCCTCCGATGCCATCTGTCACACGGCAATGAAATGTAATGGAATATTGGCAGGAAGTTCCAGCCTCTGCTGCCATACCACCATCATCTGCTTCTGACATCATGGACCAACAGAATAAAATAAAAGGCATTACTTTCGGAGCAGCCCCTGTGATTAGCGTTGATCCTACATTACTGCGTGGCACGTATTCTCTTCCCGATTAGACTCTTACATTTAATTTAAAGGCCTATTTTTATTTTTTAAAGGATAATTTTAATTTTGTGCTTATGGCTAGAATAGGGAAATAAATTAGGGAAAGCAATTTACTCAGTTTAATTCTTCAGTTGCCCATGAATACACTATGCTCTTCAATTAATTTATTTTGTACTAATAATCATTGCAGGGAAAATGCCAGTATATAATTCTTGGTCTATAAATGCATTTCTAAGCACTCATTGCAGACAACTCATATTCAACAGTCCAAAATTAGGTATAGATGGCATGCTATCATGTCTATAGCTATTTTGCATAGCCAATCAAGCAATTATGCAAGCATTTTTATTGACAAATGAATTTAACAGACTACTAACATAAGGTAAACACAAGAATATTTAAAAATGTTTTTAGAAAATATCCCCCTCGGGGTTGATATATTGACCTATTCTCTTCCTTGAGAAAACAGAGCACCATTTCATGTTGTGCTTTCAACTTCTTCTTTCACTACATCACACTGAAGAGAGGACCAAGCAATAACCAAGATATAGCCATATGTCTCTTGAGATTTTTCAGGGAGCACACTGAGGCATTTCTTAAGAGATTTTTCAGAGACATTCTGAGCTGAAAAAAGTATTTTATGTATACTCTCACCCTTAGTAAGCGCCTAAAGACCCAGTGATGTCTTTCAAAAAAGAATGTAAACGGCTCCATGAACTGAACAGTTCAGAGCCACCCTGAGGTGATACAGAGGTGCAAGAGTTGATATCCACCCTGTGTCGGATTTTCCCTTCTATTCTCAGTGACAGTTTTCAACAAACTTGCACTGTTGTAGACGATACATCTGACAAGGACCGAATTCCTAGAAACTCATAAGCTATATAGAAGTATAATTGAAAATTACGTGCAAAAGTAATTTTTAGACTAAACTACAGGGAAAATAACCGAACGGTTGTTTTGTTTTGTTTTTTCATTATTGAGACCCAGATTGCAAAGATCTACACCTGAGATATTTCACTAAGATTTCGCCATGTACTCTGCAGACATAAGCAAGCACTAAAATGGACTACACACATCATCCTAATTATTACAATGGCCATCAGACATGAGACGTGTAAATTTGTAGATAATAAACCCTATCCTTTGGTATTAATAGAAGTTTTAACTGTGAAAGAGATGCAAAGGGCTCTTCAACAATACTTTTTAATAACCTAATACTCATTACTAAGTAGATACATATATATATATATATATATATCTTAGATAGTAGATACTAACTACTAGTAGATCCATGTATCTTACATATTAATTTTTTTTTCCTGCAAATAGAAAGCTACGTGCCAGAGAAAAGTAGATTCTTTTCACACAATCAGAGAAGCTGAACGGGAAGAAGGCTTCAGATTTTTCCTAGAGCACTTGACTAACTGAAATTTAAAGGGACTCCATTTAACTTCACTATTAAGCAACGCAGACTTCCCCATTTATGGAAAAAAAGCTCATCTTCTACTGTAAAAAATATGAAAGAAGATGGTTTGGCACAGATCTAATTTTGCTTGCATGCATTTCTTAACTCTGTTTCATCAAGCTGCTATTCTTTGTATAAATACTCTGGCTGCTACATAAGCAAATCTTGCACAAATAAAGACCGCCATTAAACTGTTCATTTAAACAGTTGATTCAAGTGAAATATCAGGGTTCTACAGTCTGCCAGATAAGCACTTGGGAAGTGTTGCTCTGTTATTTGACATGTTTTCTTTTTTTAACTCCTAAAGAATTCCATGACTTGCACAATAAGCAGCTTTACATTTTAAACTGGATGAGCATAGATACGGAGGCAAAAAAAAAAGAAATCTGTAATTGTAAGAATAAACAACTCTGTTGATACTTCATTGTTGACAGGCTTTCATGAATAGAACCAAAACATTTTCTTGTGTTGGGGTAGAAATGGATTTAAAATCTCACAGCAGTCAAAGAATGAATGCAAGCTCAAAAAGCATGGTGTACCTCTGTGAAAGAAAAACCTGTGACCAGAGGATATTCTCTTTCAAAGTACTGCTGCAAAGAGAATGAAAGAAGCTCTCATTTTTACCCATATGAATTCCCATCTAAGTCAATCCACAAGTTCTTTTGTTGCCTAATGAAATGAAAGGACATTTAACACTCACCAGCTGACAGTTCAGATCTTTTCCCTCTCCAGTATTAAGTACCTTGGTATTTAGCCACATTTGTCACAGAAGAAGTAGTCACTTCTGGAATTTAGAATGCCTGTGATTTAATGCATTCTCATCTAAAATGCACACAATGAAACGGAAGTAGCATTCTTAGAGTCAAGCATATCAGCCTAGAGCAGGGGTTTACACATTGCTCTGAAGGTCGGTTGGATACGAGCAGGTGCTTCATCTTCAGCAATAAAAACATGGCAAATACATGGCATCCTGGAGGCCATAAAGACAGAGTAAGATCAAAATGAAGTTTAAAGAAAAGAACTGCTAAAAATGCTCAAAATTACAATTCAAAAGATGAAACAAATGAAAAAAAGAAGCAATATGACTCCACCGTTTTCTTCTTTGGAAGTATTACTTTTTATGAATAAGGTCTAATGGTACTGTATGAGTTCAAACACTTCAGCACTGTGAAAATATCATTTTTACCATAGTGACTACACAAGGTCAAACAGAAGTCACTTTACCTATCCTTGGATGCTCCACTCAGCTGTGTAAATTGCTCTCAGGTTGAGGGGAATACTGGTAGATACTTGGATAATATATATGAAATCTCACAAATTTAAGGGAAAATGAATTAAACAAGACATTTCTCTTTACCAGGGAAAAACAATCTACTCTGAAATTGAAAAAAAATGCATCATTTTAGAAATAAATGAGAAGTCTCTTACACTATCTGAATAAAAACAAGGATTTAATATTAAGGATTAATATGCATCCTTTTTCTTTGTGTCTGACTTACAGACAGTACAATTCAAGGCACAGCTTCATTACGGTTACGTGGGAAAATAAATCTTGTTTATGCGAATTTGTTTGAACCCCATTCTGAGTCATATATTGAGATACGTAAGTGCTTCCATGAAAGATTACCTTGAAATAAGTATTCATCTTTCTGAACTATAAATTCTGCAAATTATTTTTAGATGTGCTAAAATGTAGCCCATTCAGCAAAGAATAAGCTGTTCAGATAATGAAAATGAGGAGTGTGGAGAAAAAAAAAATTCTTATAGATTTATAAATAATATAATCACGGTGAACGTGTCTTCTGCTTTCTTTTCTTCATACTTCTGACTCTCTTTGCAAGATTATAACCTTGAAACAATGCTTGTGAGGTAGAGGAAAGAAGAGGGCATCTTCTATGGCAGTTACTAAGACAGTGCTTTTACGGAGAAGACGGTAGTAAGAACTTTTAAGTAGGTAAGTACATCCTTGTCTATAAGGAAGAGAAAGGTGCATCAATCAGAACCTAATATTCAACTTCTAAAATGATACATAGAAAAAAAAAGAAGAAGGAAAAAAAAAAAGAAGCTGCAATACCACTGGAGTTATATATGAGTACTCCACATTGCTATTTACTTCAGGGGAAGTATCATTTGCAGGCACTGAGTGAGGCATCTTCCCTAGTCAACTATGGCAAGCAATCCCAGGGTTAATCACCTGTGCTCATTTTGGCTGTGATGTGGTTCATTTTCTTCACAGTAGCTCACTTGTTGCTGTGTTTCGGATTTGTGACCAAAAAAATACTGAAAAAAACACTAATGTTCTAGCTATTGCTGAATGTTGCAAGGCTTTTTCTCATGCTGCCCTAGGCTGTGGTATACAAGTTGGAAGGGGACACAGCAAGGACACATGACCCCAAGCAACCAAATGGGTATCCCATACGATATGATGTTGTCAAGAGTCAAAGATAGGGTAAAGAAGGAAGAACGTGGGAAGGGAACATTCACAGTTACAGTATTTGCATTCTCAAGTAACCATAACACAGAGAAGCAGCCCTGCTTTCCTGGAAATTCCCCTCGCTTGCCAAAGAAAAGTGGTGAATGAACTCCTTATTTTGCTTTACTTGCACTCACAGTTTTTGTCTCACCTGCTAAATTGTCTTTACCTCAACCCATGACTTTTTTCACTTTCACCTTTCCTGTTCTCTCCCTCATCCTGATGGGACAGTGTGAGTGAGCTGTTGTGTGGGGCTTGGCTACCCCCACAGGACTAACCTACATTACCACCTAAGACTGAAGTTGATAACATGCCAAAGAATGGTTTCAACTTGTTAGTACCACACTATTATCCATGCGAGAGCATGGTGAACAGCAAGACACATATGAAGAGAGGGGGATGGAAAACACCAAAGGTACACCGACTGCAGTGGTCAAGGAGGAGGGAACAGCAGCAAAGTCATAGCGATGGTAGTCTGACACATGACCCCAAAGCAGCTTGTAATGTGCCATGCCCAACAGACAGGAAAAAAAAAAAATCCTATCAAATTTTAAAATGTCAGATGCTAAAGATAAGAAACAAGCAGAAGAAGCAAGTATTACACAGATACAGCATAGTTTTGTTATGCTAGTCATGGAAACCAAGCATACAGATCAGTGCTACTGAAAAAGAAAATAGAGCCTCTGCTCAAGAGTATGAATGCAACAATATCAATGCTAATGACTGTTCTCCAATTTCAAAATGTTTCAGTACCACAGCTGTCACATATCACATTGTATTTAAGACTTTCTACCAAAAATGAGTTACAGCTGTACTTCACTGCTCCCAGGCACAGCTCTTGCTGAGTAAAGGCACTACTTGCAGTCATGAGCCATCCAAAAAAAAAGAAAAGAGCTCCTTTTAAGACACAGGTTATTTATCAGAAAATGATGTAAGAGGACAGTGAGAGAATTATGATATTTGAGAGATGGGGGAAGGGAGGGGAGGGGAGGGAAGGGTTGTTTCCTTTATCAAGATTTTTACAAAATCTTGAAGCATATTTGGCCAAGTTTACTGAGATGACCCTGTGTTTTCCATGTTCTTTCCTCAAAATACATGGAGATCCTGACAGTAAAGCTCTATGCTAATGTTGTATTTAACTACTACTGCAGCTTTTACTTATCCATGTTTACCTCATCAGAGATTTTTCTGTTAGTAGGACCAAGGCCAGGTCTTTCTTACTGATGTAAATACAGAGAAATCATCACCAAAACCCAAATGCCAAGTTTCTATTTGTGCGTGTGAATCACATATTTAATACATACTTGTTTACTTGAACAAGGAATTTAAGACCATACAAAGGGAGAGCCAGTTAAAAACTTCTCATAAGGAAAAAGGAAACTGATAACACGTGTAAAATAAATTATATAGTACTACTGTTATTAACTCGCCGAGTCAAGCAAGAGTTAAGATCTAAATGCTCATTGAAATACATATATAAGGTATTTTTCTGTCCCCTGTGTACTGTAAAGGACTTAAAAATAGTATGACATTTGGGATCGCAGCTCTGCTCTTACAGCTTTTAAAATATACAAGTAAAAGTATGTGCACAGCTATTTTGGTCGCTCCTTGGGGGGAAGTTATTTGAATTTTCATATAGTCTGGCAACACATCTGCAATTATTTTGTTATTTAGAACATATGTTTCATGAAACATAATACCAATTAAAGAGCTGCTCTGTATTTATATTTGATCGTATATATGTGTGTGTATTATATATATGTATTTAAAAGGCTATGTTTATGTGCTTAAGTTCCAATCAAAGGAAATAAGAGTATTTAAATGTATTGAGGCTGATATTATTACCACTGATTTCTGTTTCTATAGTAGTTTTTACCTCAGGATTGCAACATATTAATTAAGGCTTCTCTTTAGAGAACTATTCTTCTCCAAGAATGCTATTTTGCATATGGTTAGACTTATAAACTTAAATTTAAGTATATATTAGTGTGACTTCCTGAACAGTGATGGCCTCATTACATAGGTAAGGGTTTTTTTTCTCCTTCAAGGAACTAAATTTCACGCTGTCCCTGAGGCCTTCTCAACTCACATAGTTAGTCCCTTTAACAAATTTCACTCTACTGTAGGCCAAGGAAATGAAACAGAGATCCACATTTTCCAATCTAGTTCTTAACTGGGGACGGATTTCCTTTCCTAGGGATTTTTCTCAAAATAAAGGGCTGGATAAAAGAGAAAACTCAAACGTAACCTACTCAGTTTTAGTGGATTTTTGTTGTTGTTGTTCGTTTTGCTGAGAGGGGAATGATGATGTTCATATCTTACTCTAAAATTGCAGAAAACCATAGTGTTATAGAAATATTAGTTCTCTGGCCACCTTCATGTCAACAAGAGTCAATATAATTTACAGCTTCACAAAGAGGGATAAAAGAATGTAAAAGATTTAAATGAAAAAAAAAAAAGCAAAATTCTGCCCTATTTAATCACTCATAGACCTGCCTTCAGAGTTTCCCTTTAAGACATGTTTATGAGCTCTTGGTTACTTAATCAAATAACGTGTCAAAAACAGACAGTTCCATTCCCAGCACTGGGAGCCCAGTACACACAAACCTAATCTCCTCTGTAGGCATGCAACCACCTTAGTACAACAATGAATCCAAGTTAATTTCCTAAACAGCAGGATGGTGGCACTTCTTTTTTTTCCAGTTTCAAGTTATAGCTTGAAGAATATTGCAGTGCACTGCAGGAAAGATTCAAAAGTGAGAAAAAGAAGCGAGAAACCCAATTTGAATTAGCTCATAGGAAGGATGAAGCATATCTGACCCACAGTCCCACCCACTCTGGAGTGCACTGGCACATTTAAAGCCACAAAATGGGCACACTTGACCAAGAACAAACTCTTAAAATATTGCACCCTTGTATACGTACCATTTAATATGTGTACACAAGTATTTAATATTTTTTCCTCTTTCTCTACAGCACTCAGCCTGGACTGGCAAATGTGCTGCACAGCAGCGGCTTCGTTCCTGATTTTTGTTATTGCAGAGCCTCTCCAGCAGTGCACTGGGCTCCTCTTGCAAATCAAGCAGCAGTGAACAAATACAGACTTTTGTTCTCCTTTACAACATTGCTGGCCATCAGAGCTAGGAAAAATAGCAATACTTTATGTAGTCCAGTTGAAGTCTTAACCTGCTTCTGTTGTTTGTAGGTCAGATCCACTAAGACAGCTTGTTTTAATAAGGTAATTTTTAATAAAGCTTTATATTTTCTCTCACCTCCGTGGTCTTAAAGTTGAACCCATCTTTAGAAATATCTGTCAGTATCATTTAAAAACTGCTGCTTGAGTTTCTGCAAGTATAAGTTCCTTTAGAATACATACTCATGACATATTAATATTCAGTTGTTCCAATTTTAAAGAACTCACTTGGAATAAAACATGCTATTTTCCACAACTGTAAACAACAGCATATGGCATAAGTTGGTAACCTAAAATGGTAATTACACAGCTTAAGAGAAAACAACAAGCAAGCAGCCTAATTAGTTCCACTCCCCCCCTCTACTCTGCAGTTTAGAGACCTCACCCATCTCAGAAACCCAGTTTAAAGGGACCAGAACAAGCTGTGTCAGCCCAGCAGGTCGAGCCTTGAACTCAGAATTTTCTGAAGATTGTTTATGTTTTTTCCTTTCATAATTTCTCCTCTGGAAATTAGCATATTTAATATATCGAGAAGATTTCTCAAAGAAAAATCCACACTGTTGGAAAATTTGCACTGATCTCATGAATAAGCAATGCAATAGCAACTACACGTGCAAAGAAATGCTCTGGAATAACCATCCCTACTTGTATATCTGCTTCCCAAACACACAAGAAAAGCGTTGAACTTTGCTATTTACTCAGAGATTAACAGGCACTTGGAGGTAAGAATCCTAAAAGCAGGCTTAGGGGACAGGAGGGATTTCTGATGAACTCTCCCCACTGACAGCTCCTTCCTGCTGGAGCCACTGTGAGGTACGAGAGAAGGTCTGAAGCACTAACTCACTGCAACGCCTCATACATGAGGAGCTGAAAAGTAACTCATTTCAGGGCAAGATTGTTCACTGTCTCACAAACACGAGGTTCCCAGCAAAGCAGACAGCAAGCAGCACAGTGAAATACTTGCATAATAAGCCAACACTTAGACTGCGTCCTGACTTCAATTCCTTATTTCAGAGCTTAGCATCATGCAAAGTAGCATTACTTGTCTCATAATTTAGAGTAACATAGATACTGACAGTAACACAGTATTTTGCAGAAAATCTCATTTCTAAAAGCAGAATGCAAGACGCTCACATGGTCCCTACTGGCACTTGCTCTTAGAAACTCACTGTGCTCTAGATATAAAAAAACCTATGAAAACATGGATCTTCTGTGGAAAGAGAAAGCACCTTTCTCCACTCAAAAAGTAAACATGATCTTGAACACAATTGCTTTTTCTAAATGTGGTGTCCCAAGAGATCACTTGAGATTTACTCTGTTGAGGGCTTGCAGTTCTGATGTGTGAAAGTGAGAGAGAAACTGGAGATCACTACTAACTCCACTTTGTCACTGACATCTGCTGATGAGAACTGGGAGAAAAACTCATTGACAACAGCAGCCCATTGGAAAAATGCGGGGGCTCTGGTGGATGAGATGCTGGACATGAGCCAGCAGCATGTACTTGCAGCCCAGAAGGCCAACAGAGCAAGGGAGGAGATTGTCTTCCTCTACTCTGCCCTCCCGAGGCCCCATCTGGAGTAATGCATCCAGGGCTGGGGCCTCCAGCACAGGAAGAATGTTGAGCTGTTGGAGCAGGTCCAGGGGAGGGCCACAAGGATGATCAGAGGGCTGGAGCACTTCTCCTACAAAGACAGTGTAAGGGAGATGGTCTTGTTTAGTCTGGAGAAGAAAAGGCTCCATGGAGACCTCATTACAGCCTTCCAGTATTTGAAGAGCAATTATAAACAGAAGGGAAGCTGAATTTCTACACAGTCTAATAAGCGATACGGGGAATGGTTTTAAAAGTAAAAAAGGAGTGATTTAGGTTCAATGTTAGAAAGAAAATCTTTACTCAGAGGGTGATGAGGAACAGGAACAGATTGCCCAGAGAAGTCAAGGATGTCCCATTCCTGGAGGTGCTCAAGGCCAGGTTGGATGGGGCACTGGGCAGCCTGAGCTGGTAGGGGGCAGCCCTGCCCATAGCAGGGGAAGGTGGAACTAAGTGATTTTGAGTTCCCTTCCAGCCCAAACTATCTATGATTTTATGATACAGACAATTCTCCTCCCAGCTCTCCACAATACTTTGGAAGCTAACTAGGACAAGTACAGAGCAGCTCCCCAGTCTAGATGTAGAGATTTGTAAATTAATGAAATTGCTCTTATGAATCTTCATATTCTTTAAAGTCCCTAGTGTCCTGATTCAGTTCACTGAAGAATAGTACAAACTTTTATGCACTCAGTTGAGTTGCATGACAGCACGAGTTATGTTGCAAATAGGATAGCCGTTCATAGAAAGTCTTACGCTGCTCTGTTTCAAGTGTCACATCAACAAAATATTACTTTGTGATAAAGCTAATACTAGTAAAGTAAAAAATAGCATTATTAATAACTAGTTGTAATTAAATTACCAGTTTATTACTTAATATAATATGTTACTTTTTACTTTTTGTCATCGAGATCAAGGAATATTTTGCATTATATAGCTGCACAACAGCAAAATATTTCTTAAATAATTATTTGGCTTGACATCTAAAGCAGGAAGTTTGAACTGTTTCCCACCAAAAACGTCCTGGAAATCTTCCTTGGGAATTGCAGCCCCCTCAGAAATACTATACTCCATTTCAGAACATTTATTTAAGACACTAGGAAGAATGTGAGGCTGACAGAATATGAGATCATATCAGTTTCCCCAGATTGCCCTTTTGCATGGTATTTGCCATCTTGCAAAGACAACGTATTTCATCACTCAAATCACTATTCACGAGTGATTCATTTTATTTATTTACACACTGCGATCAGTGTCATTTTGCAAAGTAAGTATTGATGCCTTTAGATTTGTGCTCACAGAGATGTCTTGAGATGTTGTCAACAGGCAGATGTCCTCCATTACTAGGAGCTTGTACCAAACACCGCAATCAAAAATCAGATCTGAAGACAATGTTGCAAATATACACGTTCATTGTTTTGCTTTGGTGTTCTTTTTTCCCCTAAATTGGATTAATTCTATTGAAACAAAGGCATTTTCCAAGCCAGTCGAGAAAACAACAAGAGCCCTCAGCAACAGCACAGCTCCCCTGAGATTTCCAGCAGACCACAAAAGGAAATGTGTTAAGGGCTAAATTAAATCCATCCTTTACACGAGCAGAAGAGGACAAAAAAGAATACAAGAATAGTTCCCTTCCTGCCATGCTCTGAGCATCACGAGCTGTAACCAGATGAAGGGAAGCAGAATTGTGGCCCTATCCCGCATGGCATTAGGAGCTAATTTAATCCTGCTGCCCCAAAGCGTGGTGCAGCCTGCGCATTGCAAAGATGTGACCTGTGAGCTGCAGATTCTTGAAGGATTGGGGAGCATTCAGAGCAAATGTTGTTACATGTTCACCTTGCTTCTATCTTTTCTTGCCCTCCACAAATCCACTACTGGCTACAGCAGAAGGCATTATTAAGCCAAGTGGACCATTGGTCTGACCCAGAATGGCCATTATGCTCGACTTCGGGCTAATTGAGGAGTTCTTAGGGAGGGATTTTTTGAACACTGAGGCTTATCACAGCTCGCATCTCCTTCTCTCCTAATGATCCATCAGCTAATATTCTTCTCCCAAGTTATCTAGGAGAAATTGTTAGGTTTCATAGGTATTTCGTCTTTCAGATCTTGCTTCTGCGTTGCCCATAATTTTTGAAAGGCACAGGCTACTTCCTACTATTTCTTCTGTTAGTTTCAGTAAGGTCTGCTTCTGTTCAGCCTGTTTGCGTATTCATGCTAATTACAGAGTTACCTTCTGGCATATCTGCATAGATGTGTGCGGAAGGACTTCTCTTGAAGCCCTAAGGCTTCCCTCACCGTTGAAGTCTCATCTGTTTCAGTACATTACTGGTACATCTGGGTTGGAAACCAAGCAAAGATGGTTTCAGTCAGACACGGCTCCACCTGTGAAGCTGCAACTCTATTCCCAAGCAGCAGGACTCTAAATCCCTACAGAAGGGAAAGGCAAGCTGCTGGGATGGTAAAACCTTAAACTGCAGCAGCTAAACCCACTCTAGCTTTTAGTTGGAGCCCTCCTTTAGGAAGTCTCACTGCTGGATTGCAGAAAAGGTCACATCATTTAAAGAGATATGAAACAAAAATGTTGCTGCCGCCTAATTTTCAAGGCTGTGAGCAAAAGGCTTCTCAAGGGCCTTGAAGAAAATGTCAAGGTACAGAATTTCTTTTCATAAAAACCTTCCCTGCCCAGATGAAAGTTTACTACTCTTAGCCTGCAGTGGAAACAAAGGAAAACAAAAATAATGTACATGCCATAACAACCCCAAGGCACAGCGAGAAGAAAAATAAAGCAGAAAGAAAGAATTCACAGCAAGGTTAGAGAAACACAAGAGAAGAACTACAATAATGTAACATAACAGGTGTAAGAAAGCAAAATGAATGGATTAGATAGGGTTGGATCAGCATGAGACACTAGCATGGCCTGACCTTTAGAGCAAAGGTGTACAAACACTAAATTACTGCCAAAAGCAGTTTGTGATCTACTGCCAGTAGCAGCTAATTTGCTTCAGAGGAAGAGAAGGAGTGACAAGAGATTACAGCTGCTGTTTATACACGGGAGAGGACGTTGCAGCACGTATCTGTGGGAAGCACGGTGCCAGCCAAACAGAGCTAGCAGACATCTTCTTGATGTACTCTATGTCAAGGATCCGGGGATATTTTCCTCACCCAGATAATGTCTGAGACATCTAGAAGAAGGTAATAAGTCAATAAACAAATAAAAAGACCAAAAGTTGCTGCAAATAGATAAGAAGACAAGCCTGGACTTGGAGTGATAGAAGAGCAGTGGCTGTGTAAGGACCAAGACTGGGTGAGGTAACAGACTTTTGTATTTGTAGTGGATGTGAGCAACTTCACATAGGAGCAAGGAAAAGTTGAGCATATGCCGCGCTTACTGTGTTTGCAATGTATTCAGTATTGGGTGAGAGACTAAAGAGCCTGACATGTCTGAGAAAAGAGTTACCTATAATTCTTAGAATCCTTTCAGGTTGGACATGCAACGCACTATAAAAATGCTTGACCTGTACAGAGAAACAGCATATGATATGGGGCCAGCAAACTGACAAAGGCTTGCTTCAGAGATGTCCACAAGAAGACAACTTGGAAAAAGAGCCATTATCTGCATGTCATGAAGACTGTGCTGTATCCCAAAGTGAAGAGAGTCAAGAGGATCCCTAAGGAGATCTCAAAATGTATTCAGGCTTGAGCTTTATTCCTTTGGTCTGATGTCATAAATTTACAATCTCTGTAAATGGATATTGCTCCCCAGTTGATCTTTATAGCTGCTCACAAGGTAAGAATGTGACAGCACTGCTCGGCATTTACATCACCACCTTCTGAGGCAGATCCTAATCATAAATATAAATGATATATTTGCATCTGAAAAGGCCCCTTTGTCAACTCAGAGAACGGTTTTCAGCATGAGGAGACAGACGAAAAAAAATCTCTCCTTGTCTGTTTAACCATTTTAATTTGTGTTTCTGTATCACAAAACAGCTGTAGTCACACATACCAGAATGTGACTGTGCTTAGTGGAACAAATTCACTTCCCCACGAGCTGATAAGCAAGGCCTCCTGCAAGTCAAGTTAGTCCAGATTAAGTTTAGAATTTACCAGATGCCTTTACAGTTTGCAGTTTTACCAGTAAATCTCCTTCAGTTTATGATCTTAGGATCCTAATTGTAAACAGAATGCAATTACAAAACTATATATTATAGAGTGTTGTTAGATACTCTCCAGCTACACATCAACAAAATTTCCCTTACAAAATTACTTCATTCTAAATTCTTTGGCTTTAAAACTGATGTTAGTTATAGAAGCAATTTAATTTTCCTGCTACATTTACATATGAGACTCTAAGCTGTAACATCCTATAAACACATCTGACAGAGATAAACTTCCAAGTTCCAGTTGTTCCTTAATAAAGGAAGGGAAAAATTGAGAGAGAAAAAGAACTTCATTGACGTAATCTAGTTGACTTACTAGTTTAAAAATAATAACCTAAATGAGTACCTGTGATAGATTATGGCATTAGGGGCATTTTGTAGTAGAGCGGGAAAAGAAATCATAGAATTACACAGGTTGGAAAAGACCTCCAAGATTATCCGGTACAACCGTCTATCACCAGTATTTCCCACTAACCCACATCCCACAGTACAACATCTAAACACTTCTTGATCACCTCCAGGGATGGTGACTCCACCATCTCTCCCTGGGCAGCCCTTTCCAGCAACTGACAGCTCTCTCAGAGAAGAAGTATTTCTATACATGGAGATATATCACTTGTATATCATATCATTTCCATATCTGGCTTCAACGCTTTGCAAATTCCTGTTTATTAAACAGAAACTCAGAGTAAGATGAAATCACAGCTAATGCAAACTCCCATTTTGATATCACGGTTTCTAGTAGTTCTGCCTAAAATCTGTAACAGAACTCAAATAGATTTTTATTAGAGCTTCAACACAGCTTTTCTGCTTTGGGCAACCAAATTTAAAGAGCAAACAAACAAACAAAAAAACCTGCATGTGATCCTACAAGGAGTTACTGATAAATGGCATTTGTTATCTAAAGCGGCTAGCAGAAGCACATCTTCCTCTCAGCAAGAAAGCACATTATACTGCTATACTACTATACAGAGCCAGAAGCCAAATGAAAATTTTCTTCCACAGCCTATGGATGTTGACAATGATAATAATTTAATTACAAAACTGAAATTCGGGCTGTGTTGGTTGAAATGAGCTCACCAGTGATTCTGGGTTCATTGCTGCTTTCAAACAGAAGCCACGGAAATCATAAGAAAGTTCCGAGGCTGTTCAGCTTTGACCTCACACCAAGTGCATCTTGAAATCACAAGTTCTGATTAAGGATTTAGGTTTGGATTCCACACAAATCCCCAAACACCAAAGAAAATGCAGAAAAAAAACAGAAGCCTCCCACCATAAACATACTTGCAGTTTACTTGCTTATTCTGTGACTCCTTTTTAAAATGCATGATAAATCTCAGAGAATCTAATTGATAGAAAGTTCTCTTTGTGCCTTAGCTAATGTGGCCACCCAAGATGCTTTGATACTACTGTATACTTAACAGAGAAGCAAGCCACTAAACACAAGCCAGAAGTATGGTCATCTCTGAAGATACAGCTGTTTTCTACGAATGCTCTAAGTTAGTGTTAATTTACAGACAAGAGCAGTGGAGAAAGGATTTGAAAGCACAGAGGAATGGGACAAAAATTATAGTAGAGTTTGCATACTATATGGCTTCAAGGAAGCTGTGTGTGAGCAGGAAGTGCTTTGAACGTGGGTCAGTGGCAGAGAGGGGTCAGCCTCCGAGATAAATTCACACATGGAAAACACTATTCTGACCTTGTGGGGCCCAGATGCATTCCTCCTCCAAGGAGTCTGGCTCTTGGGATCAGTAAATCAGGTCACTTGAAGTTGTTATATATTCTTTTATTTTTTATTTTTTACCTATCACCATTCCCTAGTATACAATTTTCCAGACAGAGACTAACAGATTTTTCACAATAGCTTGCTTTCAGTTTCCTATAGCAGAAGAAAGAAAAGAATGGCTTTGTAGTGGGCTTATATCACACCAGCAGGGTTACATATAACAAAAATGAATAGTGTTCGTTAAAAAATGGACAAAAGCCTTGATATGAAATTGTATCCCTTCACAGTGTTTACCACATGCTTTCAGTTATTCAGGTAAACCAAAAGAGTGAAAGAATGCTTTCCAGAACCCCTTTCTTCTGCCTTAGCAGAATAGTAAATATCCTTAATGTGTGTGAAGATTAGTGTAGAGATTGACTCATACTGATATGCTGGACTGCCTTTCTGCTGTTACTCATCAGAAATTTGGAACAGATCTTTCTTTATGTTTGAACTCTGCTTAATGTATGAGAATATGGCTGGTGAGAGAGCACTATTTGCATCCTCATGACTCTTATGGGCAGTTGACACTCCCAACATAAAGGCTTACTCTAGCTCTCTAGTTCTTTAAGTAGCTAAAGACTATTAATATTTCCAGCTCAGATTGACCCTTATTCTTCAATAAAGCTTACAATGGCCTTGCCTTATGGTGAGAGATCTGCTACCTTCTCCCTCTTTCTAGTCTGAAACTCTTAACTGGTTTGAATTTGATTTCCCAGTAGCATACCATACCTGACAACCAAGACAAACCTGTTTACCAATGATAATGATAAATGACAACTATTGAGGTTCCACACATAAACAGGTAATGAGTATAACCAGCAAAACCTTCATTGTTTGTCCAATTCCCATTTTATCTTTTAATACCATGAAAAAACATCAACGGTCTTTGCTGTCAAGGAGATTTCTACCATTGCATATTTTTCAATTGAAAAAGTAGTCCCTTAGTCATTAAAGGGCCAATGGAAAGAAAAGGTCCAGAGATGAAAAGAACAAAAAGATGAACAAAGGACAAAAAGGCAACTTTTTAAGGTGATGCTTACATCTTTTCTAAATGCTTTTGAGCTGAACTTCACTCATGCCTCTTTTATCCTTCTTCCTAAGTCAACTTTATCAGCTCTGAGCATCCTGATGACACATACATATGGATGGATTCTCTTCTGAGCTTGGTGAATACTTTAAAAGGCCAAGAACTGCTTTTTAAGTATTTAACCAGGGAACTTTTCTTCCATGTATGTATCACCTTGTAAATTGCCAGTGCTACAGAATATTCATGCCAATTCATATGGGACTGATGCTCTATTACATCTGATAGCAGCTGCACTGTCATCAGGTATGTTCTGAAATAATGTTCTTTGGTCAAAGCCTCAGAACTACAACTCTGTAGGCTTTGTGTAACCAATCCCTCATTTATTTTGCTGCCCAGAACTAAGACTTGTAAAGCATGCATAAGTTTTCCTGCCATGCAATTACTTGCTGATGTTGTGCCAAGTTCAGACTAATAGTTTTTATGCATCATTAAACATAGTCCGAGTGGGGATCCTACAACTGGTTTCAAACTGACTTGAACAGATTTCATTAAGTTCTTCTTAAATGGTCTACTTCGCAGCTTGTGGCTCTCTTTCTTCTCATAAACGATTAAAATATGAAGTTAATGCATCAGCTTCCCAGCAAGCATCATATTAACTGTTTTTTTTTCAAGATAAAACTGATAAAACACATGCCTAGTACAGGTCCTCTAAATGTAATAATGATCTCATTTGCTGCCTTCCTACAGCACTGTCTGGTTTATTTTTCTACACTTGTTTCATTGTATACACAGAATTATAGGTTTGTGGGCTTTTTTCTCATGGAGGAAAATCACAACCATTGTAATTCTGTATAAGCTGTCACTAAGGAATCCAAAATAGTATTCCAGCCTCATCTAGCCTTTCCTCACCATTTTCTGCTGCTCCAAGGAAAGCAACAGCTTAATCAAGCTGCTTGTTTTGTTTGCTTGTTTGTTTGTTTTGGTTTTGTTTGTTTGTTTTGTTTTTACACAAGATCATTGTTGTAGGAATTTAGAAAAATAAAGAGGTTTTGAGGAGTCATGACAATACAGCCATGATGCATTAAAAAAGCCCCAACCCTAAATACAAAGCGATGACATGTATCTTTCCTATCATTACATAATAAAGCCTCTATTTTGACTTTGCCTTCCATGAAGACATGAATCCAGACCCCCTACACACAGCAGTCCTTAAACCTAGTGTAGGCTAGCAAGCTTCATGAAAGAAAATCTGCATTCTAGCTCTAGCCTTCCTTCTGTGTGATTGCTTAGAGGAAGACCCTGGGACTGACAGCATAATCTGGATTAGTTTCTATTTCTAAATTCTTCATAATAATATGGTTATTTTTTTTCCTTACATCCAAGTTGCCACTTATGCACTGGAGTATACCAAAAGACAAAAGACTTCAAGTCTGAGAGGCATTTACGCAAGTGAAACATCTTTGCTCTCACTTGTTGATAAAAATTGCAAGTCATTTTTACTTCCTAGCTCAGTAGAAACTATCACACTGAAGAATAAAATAAAGGAGTATATTTCCAGAACCCTTTAAATGTAAACCTTAATGTAAAAATTTACCCTTAAATGAAGATTAGCATTTTTTTCTCTATAACTGATTATAGGAGTATTTAAAAAAGAAATTAAAGTGATATTGAAAAAGGAAAAGTTTCCATTTTAAACCTAAGCTAGGATGGTTCAGAAGTTGAAAATCACATGTAGAGAAACCAAAGGTAGAAATATCTGCTCATGTGTCCTTTTCCACAGCGGCATTCTGCCGGGAACAAGTTCCCTCCTAATCTGAAATAACCTTAGCCTACTAACTGCAGGAGACATTGCAAGGTGCCTGTATTAGTGCAGAGTGTGGGTAGGAGATACATATTGCATCTGCATGGGAGAAGGGTTTCAGTTTCTGGCAGAGGGATGATTTCTGCTTGCTACTGGGGTAAGCCTCTATTTAATTTCACGGTAAATTGTGTCAGAGCTCTACTTTTTTTTTTTTTTTCTGTAAGGCATAAATCCTAGCAAATTGTCAAACACAATATATGTTTGCTTTAAACAACCTATTCTCATTGTCCATCAATGTACAAAATTCCAGTCTACTAAAATGTGTAAAATCCACAAAAATCTCTTTGCCCTCCGGAAGCAGCGGCGTGTCAGCAGCTTGCATAAGGTCTCAACCTCTCTTTCATAGTTAAATGGTCCAAGTTTCACAAAAACTCACTCTTTTTCAACGCGCGTGGCCTTATCCAGTAGAGAACAGATAACAACACCCATTTTAAAGATGAAAAATCTCTGACAGAGACAAGACAAGGGCCAAATAAGCTGTGCTTAAGAGGATTTTCAAAAAGTCCTGCATGCCTCTTCAGAGGCTTGAAATACTGTGACAACCCAGCTTCTTACTGCAAAGTCACTCTTGTTTTGTCCTGACTACCATGAATGGGATGTCTGAAGCAAAGCCTAACACAGTTTCCAGACTGTAAGTAAATTTTATACATCAGAAACAAAGCTGTCAGTAAAACAGCTGAAATACCGCCATAACAAGAAAAAGAGCGTACTAAGAATTAAAGTCCTATATAATACATTGGCAGTTTTTCTAGGTTATTAATTCAGATTAAATTGACTGCCCAAGGAGAGACAGTGGCAAACAGAAATAAAGTTACACAGAGATGACAAGAAGTCTGGGTACACAAAAACATCAAAGCTATAAGAATAATTCATCTCATTCATCCTACCACACAATGAGCAAGAGCCTATTTGCTGAGGAAGAAGCGGCTCATAGTTTTCTAAACTTCCTCTTAGAATCACAGAATGGTTTGAGTTGGAAGTGACCTTAAAGATCATCCAGTTTTAACCTCCATGCCATGGACAGGGACACCTTTCACTAGACCAAGTTGTCCAGGGCCCCATCCATCCTTGATCTGAACATTTCAAGGGATGGGGCGGCCAAAACTTAATTTTTTCTACAGAAGCTGTTTCTCAGAATGCCATTTTACCTATCTGCAATAGAATTTCTCTTTAAAAACCTCTGCTCAATTTTTCCCGCTTCTTGGCCCGAATTTTCTGATTTATCACTGACAACATATTCCATTGAAAAATGCTGGCATATCAAGGTTTATATAAGTGCTTAAGGTGTGGTATGTTTGATCAGAGCAGCAGTCTGGACTAGGTACTGCCAGTACTCTATCGTTCATCCCCACCCTTGCCCAAGTTTCAGAAATCATTTTAATATACAGTAGCAAGAATTACCTGTATACCATAGCTTTAAACACTCACATAATAATGTTCTCTTTGCTCTGACCACCACTGTTTGCAATTCCTTATATTGAGTTTGATTTTTTTTGGTCACCAAGCAGTAATGTCCTTATCGTCACTTTTTACTATGAAATATTCAGTAGAATACCTGAGGTGTTTTCTAGGAAAGCTTATTGACCTCAGGATTTTTACACACGCACACACTTATTACTGAATTTGCAATACCATAGTAACTCTGGGGCTGTGCACTGAAAATGCTGTAGATACACCTTCATATCCTTCCCATCCCCTTTCACTGCATCCTTTTTCTTCTTTTGTGCCTGCTCTAATGAGCAGTTCAGGACTTTTCAGGTTAGCCAGGTACTTGAAACCCCTCCGAAGCACAGGAAATTGAGGTCTGGAGGTGGACTTGTGTCCTTGTATTGACCAACTTGTTATATTGATAAACAGTGCTCTGAGACCAACACCAGTTTAAAATTATCCAGCACAGAATTAATGCTATTTTATAGGATTAAAAACAACAACAACAAAAGCACAAAAAAAAAATCCAATGGAAAGACTCAATTCAGTGGAATTTAAATTGCACTGGAAGGTCTTTGTTAAAAATGATAATCAGTAGATACTTTCTGAAAGAAAACATGCTTCATCCTCTCCATTAGAGCACACTATGATCACAGGCATAGGTACATCTTACATAAATTACTGATGGCCCAAACAACATATGGTTTAGTGTGAATATTTTATTCAGCTCTGTCATGGGATTTAATTTTAAGTCAATTCTTAATTTCATCTGAAAGGCCCTCAAGACTACTTCCCTAAAAACAAACCAAAATCAAAGAAAGCCTTGGACTGAATCCAAGCAACCGGTTAAAATTCAGAATTAAAAAGCAGTGTCACAAGGAATGATCTGAAGTCACAAGAAAAGACACAAATAGCACAAGAAAGCATTTTTTTCTCACACTGTCTAGCATATTTCATTTGTGTTAGAAATGGTAAAGGAAACAGGCAAACTCAGAATTAAATCTGTGGATTAAAACAGCATAGGATATTACAGGATGCTGTTGCATGGCTCCTAGCAGGCTTTGTCTTTAAGAAAATGAAAGATAGTATAGTGTTTCTGTCTTCATCAGAAAATGTAAGAATGGACTTACCTGTTACCAAGTACTCCTGTAAGGTAGGCTGAGACTAATAGGAATAGGATACAAAAGCTCATATGCCCACTAAACCCTTATTTAGGATTGTGGTGGCAAAGTATCTCTGGAAAACAAGAATAAACATAAGCATAAGATATGAAAGACTGCAACTACACTTCAGCACCCTAAGCAACTTTCCTGCATAAATATAAATACTTGGAAAACCTGTCCGCGATTCTCTCTGAAACAGTTAACGGGAAAACAATTTAGTATAATGGGTTTTAAATTTGCATTAAGTTGCAGTTCTGAAGATGCATGTGAGAGAATGCCACACAGTTGGGTTACCTAATTACACATACCATTTAATTGATCTTTCCAGACGTGTATTTTCACTAACCTTGCTTTATCTCCTTTAATGAAAACCCATGCTTTACCTGACAGTCACCCAGGAAAGCAGTTAAGAACATATTTAACTCAAAACACATGTGCCGTGGCCTCTCCTCACACTTAAATACCTGACCCTTTCAGCTGCTCTGCTCTGGGAGTATAAGCAAGCCATCAGAGAGCCCACAGCTATCCAAATGTGAGACTAGCCATTGACTTTCAATGGTCAATTAGATCCTAATTTTTGCAATTTACTTATCTCAAATTTTCATCTGTTAACCTAAAGTCAAGCATGCAAGGGTCACCATTTTGCAAACTGATCAGAGCATACTAAATCCCATGGTTTTCATTAAGTTTCTTCAAGATCTGTCCTGTAAGCAAGCTATAGAGATTTTTTTTGACGTAGATTTTTGCTGCAGCCACTTGGTAGTGGCCTGCATTTGAGTCTTTTCTTACCAATATTGCCTAATAGAATAAAAATACATAGGTACCTAATAAGGAACTCAAAATAAGATTCAAATCATATTCAAATAGCTTCATTTTTTAGTTTGGCAAACACAGAGCCACAGAGCATTCTAGTTTTGTCATTTATTCTGTATTTGTAAATCCTACTCTGAGTGTAAGGGGATTATGAGAACTGCTGGGGACAAGGGAATAATAATCCTTACCAATATTTCCTTTGAAACTCAGACCTTGCGTTCCCTAACGGTAAATCTTTCCAGTGGATTAGTCACAGAGACTCACTGTGAGAACATCAGCTCTATGCTGAAGTTAAAAGTCTCTTCTAAACATATTTAAAACCACTTACTTTGTTTATAAAACAGCTATTTTTCAATTGAAGTTGTTCTGCTTACTGATTACTGAGACGAAGTTATTAAGTTTTCATTTAAAGACATTCAAGGTTAAAAAAGCTTTTCTTTCATTAAGTATCTGTAGGAAAGTGGCCTATTCTACACACATTTAGGCTTGAATATGTACTTAACTGTTTAACTGTTTAAACTGCATTAAAGGAGAACTCATCTGAGGCCTTTTGCCCAGACCTTTAAAAATAAATATCAGGTAAACTAGAAGAGGATTCCTCAAACGATGATGTAAGTTAACTTTAAACACTTGGTTTAGGAACAGCATTAACATGCTAAAGAACACTGACATAAACTGTGTCCTAATTAGGGGCCAGATATACATTCACATGGTATTCCGAAGACTGTCCTTAAAGGTAGTCTCTTTCGAGACCAAAATACAAGTAGATCCCTCTTGCCACCAGTGTTTCAGTTAGTTGTCACCATCATAAATTAATTATCGTCATGTGTTTAACTGAAATATAAATCTTTTATTTACTACTTGATTACAGTCCAATGCTGACATGAACTTAAATGCATCCTTGTGAAAAAGAAAACAAACGGTTTTCTTACAGGATTGCAATGGATCGCATTAAAGAAGGTGTAGGAAACTCACCACACTGAAAAAACAACTTCAGACCATGGCTGATAGATGCTGTTTTACCTTTGCAAGCCAGCTGTGTCAATCAAGGCTCTTCAAATTTAAAGCAAGAGAGGAAAGACTGAGATGTCCATCAACAATTTATGGAAGTATGACCAAGCCACCACTTGTCAAAGCAGCCAGGGCTGAAAAAAGAAAAGGAGTATTCTCAAGTACAGAAAATTTGGATGTATCAATTGCAGGATAAGAAAAAATATAGGATTAATCCCAACAGTAATATTCATATTAGTTTAATGGCCTGTAATAACAAACTAGGTGGCATAAAATCCATTCTTCATAAGCCACATGTCATCAAAGTATCCTGACACCAAATTCTAAAAACAGGGGGGGGGGTAAGATGTGGAACAACCCAGGGAAAGGATGCAATCAGAGAAATATTGTCACTGTGCATTTATTGTATAAATATCATTCCGAGCTCTTTACTTTTTATTCATTGATTGAAAAAAAAATGCATCACCGTGTTCTTCCATAATCTCAACTTTGTTTTTACACATCAATGAACATCTTGCTTTTGAGACTGATTATTTTTATGTAGTCCTATTTATAATGTCTCGCTTTGTCTCAGTATTTTCAAATGAATAATTATTAATATTACACTTAATAAAAATATTCTTATATGCAGCCTTTACATGTCCTGCCCTAAAACCTTTACATGATTTATCATTGCTTAAAGATATCGTTGTTGCAATTTAAGACTCAGAACACTAACTGTGCTTGAATTCCATCCAATTCAAGTACAGTTGGCTGAGAATTGATTTTCCATTGTAATGCGGTGTTGGCATGTCTGTGCTGTATAGAGCAGGCTGCCTGCCAGCCTTACCACTGCCATGCAGGAATAATAACATAATTTTATACAGACTTGCACGTTTATTTCTTTGCAAGCTACAAGGAAAAAGTCAAACTTTTTGAGTAGGAGTAATACTGTTATTTGATTTGACATTCTCTCCACATTTCTGACTTTGAAATAAAACCTTAATTGACTGCATAGTGAAGAAACTCTACGACAGACACTTTTATGCAGACTGCTCTAGGTTCTCTACAATTATTTCTAAGGCAAGAATGGTGCATTTTCTGTCTGACTGTAAACCCCAATCTGACACCTCTTGGCCTTCATTCTAGGACAAGCACTGAAATTGTGGGCTTGACACCACTGACAACGTCTCCCTGCCATCTTCCTCTCAGGCACCATGCACAGGGTAGGTGTCGATACAAAACAACAGTTTCAAAAGCACTTTAAGCAAGAAGAAGGTAGGACTTCCACCTAAACGCAAAGATCTATGTACCTATGATCCACAGGCAAACTAAAACACTGTCTTTGTGCAATTAGAAATGGGCTGAAGGTACAGTGAGCAGGATCAGAAAACTCACCCAGGCTCAAGAGATTGGATTTATATCAGCTCTATACTGCTCTCTGGTAAGTAAGTCTGCACTGGCACGAACAAGGTGAGAAGAAACAGGAAAAAGTGAGCTTTTTTGGTGGTATACTAGCACACAGAACTCAGAGAACTACTACCTACGGGTGATATTGATGCTTATGCTACTCAGCAAGAGAATACTTCCACTGTTTGTTTTTTTTTTTTCCTATCTTGTTTATTCTCAGCTAATCTGAATATGGCCAAAGCACTTAGAAATATAGACAAGTGTACTTAAAATTTGTATATGTGCAGATAGAACTGAACTGATCTAGTTACTAAGCCTAAGAAGTATTATGCAGACTGCTTGTCTCCTTAAAATTGAAAGGATGTTAGTTATCTATGGAAATTGAAGTTCAACATCTGTTTAAAAAGTTAATCTTCATTTTCCCAAATCCAATAATTTTAGTTTAAGCAGTTGTTCATTTTCAAAGACACTCCCATGAGAAACTTACTGAAAGCAAGATAGTAGCTAAATAAACATATATTTTTAGTGGTTAGCACAAAAATAGTATCCTGTGTCCTCTTTTGACTTCATCATCACACTACCAAATAATACCTCCAAGCTGTGCTAATAGCATTCATAGATGCTGCTGCAGGAAGATATTAAAGTACTATTTAAGTGGCAGATGTTAAATAAAAACAGTCTTGCCTGGATTCTGTTACATTTAAAAGACAGGAAAACAAATCAATGTTGCCAAATGGGAAAGAATAAGATCAATAGGTGAGAAAACAACATTTTCAAGGCATTAAAAATTTGAAAAGCAAAAAAAAAGTTTAAAAACTTTGAGCAACTACCTAGCTGCCTCCTTTTAAATCAAAGTTTGTGGCATTTATAGAATGCTAGACGTAAGATAATATCCAGTATTTGAGTGCTTAGCACTGCAGTTTTCTGATAATGTACCTCTAAAGGCCTAGGCCTTAAACAGAGCTTTGTAATCATCGGCAATGATTTATGGAAACAGTAATTTGCTCCCCTCCCTATATTTCATGCCATTAAAAAAAAGGATTGGGCTGTCAGTTGAAATTCTTTTTCTTCAACTAGAGTTAAAGGAACAGTAGGCAAAGTTAATTTCAGCAAAGTTAATTTCTATAGATTAGAGCTACGTTGGTAGTGAACAAATCCTGAGCTGTCATGAGTGTTATCCACTGCTCTTCCCCTTATTTTTCTGTGCAGAGCTCCAAAAAGTACACGGAACACATCGTTCCACTGGAACTAATAGGAGAAAAGTATACTGGAGCTCTAGAAAGTCATATAATTTTGTTAAAAACTGGAGATCAGTTACTGGCATACAGTCCTAGCTCCCATTACACCATCATGTCATGTACGGGCAGAGGCGCCAGGCAAAACAGAACTGCTTAGTGTGAAGCAGGAGGTCCTTTTAAATCACAGTTTCAGGATCCTCCTTCTAGTCTATTTTGGATGCATACCCGCAGTATTGTTTCCCTCTTAATAAGGGTAGTCATAACACTAAAAGCAATTGCAAAGCTTAGCAGAGCTTCAGAGAAAACACATGTGGTAATGCTTATAGCAGTAAGTTGCTCCCCAGTTCCCAAACACCAGCCAGACTTTTCCATGCATCTCCTCAAATACATGAATATCCATTTCTACAGCCACAAAAATTTGGGATTTACATCAGTGAAGTTAACCACCACTCTCTTTAGCAGCTCAGTGCCACTTGTCTTAAGGAAGAAATGTCACATTTGAGTTCTATTTGTCCTCCCCATCCTACATGTAGGTCAGGGCCTGATTCTTACTGCCAATGTTCTCAGCAGTTTCCTCCATGTCCTTCCTATAGGCTCAGCCAGCAAGAGAGAAGTCCTTGAGAGAAATAGACATCGCTCAGAGCTGCATCCCAGGAACACCAGTGAACATCTTGCCATTTGTTTTTCTGGGGGGACGAGAGTGTACTCTGTCAGCTTAACCTGGAGCTGAGCTACGAGAGAGAGTGAATGTAGCTTGAACATACTGGTTGAAATCTGAGTATGTATATGGAAGTACGTACAGCTGGCACTCACAGGCATGTATATCCAGCACTGGGAAAAGACAGAACATGGAGGTATATGAATGTGCCATGTTTCTACATGATAATAGAGTTATGTTACACCTTTTTGCATCTGCCACATCTCTCTGTTATGAGGTTATTTCCCTTGGATTTCTTTTAGCAATTATACTGACTGATTTCTAACACTGCATGTTGGCTTTTGAAGGTTTTCTAACAGCCAGTGCACATCTACATTTATTTCACCCTTAAGCTCTGACCTCTGATTTCATATCTGTAGAGTATAGCTCTCATTCTCTCTCAGCTTCGTTATCTGAGTGAACGTTAGGTCAGTGAGACAGACGTTTCTCTGGTACTGTTCACCTTTTTATTTATTTATTTATTTATTTTGGAGCCATTATCATTTGGTGCCTTTCTTTCTTTTTTTTTCTCAACAAATAAGGCAGTACTTAACTCCCAAATGATTTCCACATCACAGCAAGATTCTTGCAAAGGCAAGCTGTAGGATTGTGAATGAAAGTACGGATAGCACTTGTGCAGCTGTGAATACTACCATTCCTCTTAGAAAATCTGTTAAAATAAGCCAAAATCATTCATATGCACTTATATTGCTGTGTCTGTGAAATCACTCAAATATTACAGGATTCAAACTTAAAACTTCACAATAAAAATGAAGGAAAAAAAAGGGTCTTCCTTGAACTGAGAGACAGTACTGAGAGACTGTATTTATGAAGTTTGCTGGTTTTGAGAGATATGGAAAGCCTTCACTTTAACAGTACAAAAGCAATACAGTTGATATTACAGACATTATCAAGACCAAATGGAAACATACTGATCAATTTAAAGCAAAGAGTCTTGAAGTTCCTTGTTAGCCCACAGTCTGAAGGAGTATTTCATTCTTCCTCCTTAATGACTCAAAATCTGTGTCACTAAGAGCACTTTCCCCATGAAAACTACCTTAAAAACTGTTCTCTAGAATGACTTTTGACTCTGCTTTAGCCAATACAGAGGAGTGACCTGGTCAGGTATGCACCACATGTCTTGGCAACTTGTGACCAAGTGATATACAGTGTAAACAGAGCCTATCTGGAAATTCCTCCTGAAGAATTCACGTAGGATGCGCTACCAGACTGACACATCAATTGATGAAATGGTAGAGTTCGGCATTCCCAGTCTTTCAGATCTGATGGCAACATTGGGCCTATCACCAAAAGCTAGAAAACTTCTGCCAGGTAGGACTTAAGCAGTTTCTCAGAGCCATTAAAAAGCTTTGGAGCAAGTATTGTTTCTTCTTTAAAAGGTTTTTAAATTGTGTTACTGTGGTTTTATGCATTATTTACCGACTCAAAAGAGTAACACAAGTCTCAGCCCTCCAGCCACACAGATCAACCACTTCTTCTATCCCAGTAATTCATGGAAGAAAGCATTTTAAAAAGCTTTTAAATCATGTAGTTAAGAATATAAAAACATTATTTCAAAGTCTAATGAACAAGTCCCTGTACTTTCATTCATGCACCTATTCATCATGCACAATCCACCTTCCTATTAAGTCTGGACTAGCTGCAGCAAAAGTACGTAGAATACAAGAAGAGGTCAAAATTTGGCTTAAGTTTCAGAAATCTCAGGGCCAGACAAATGACTCATTCTCAAAGATTTCCTTGCACAAATTATCCACCAAGAAACTCATCCTTTAGCCTTCCCATTGCAGTTTCCCAGCCCTATACACTTATTCCCTATCACATTCGTTCCTCATCACCACCTGCCACATAAAAGGAATATTAGAGTGCTTTACCTGCAGTCAGAAGTGAGCTTTCAACATAGAGCCATCCAGCTTTCCATGGGTCACCAGTAGCATGCTGAAGATAGATGCTCATAGTAACTAACTCCAAAGTAGCACTGTTTTCCACTTGGCAGGATTTAGCTTCTTTCTCTCATAAACTGAGGATTTTGCCTCTGTAAGAACCAGATTCTCACAGGTCTGTGATCCCGCTGAACTCAGAAGTGTGACATCTTTCTGCCTTCCTCCTAGCTGGAGTAGAATGAACCATGGAAAACAGGCCCAAAAGGTAATAGCTTAATGATAATCATGAAGGGCATTTTGTAAAGAGAGAGAAAAGCTACCAGAAAAGCCATCTAAAATGGATGTTCCAGATAGCTGGTTAGAGTTTCTACAGCAAATACTTTCCTAAACATTTCTGCAATGAAAAACTGCTCATCTCAGAAGTGCAGATTCAGTTTTCATTGACATTGACAAATAATGTAGATAAAATCAGACTATTTCACAGCCTCTCCAGCAGCCTGTCAGTTTTACAGCACCATTCCATCCTGTGAAGCTCACACTATCAACACATTGTTTTGAAAATGCTAAACGTGTATCAATAAATGTGTGTTCTCTTCCTCAGACACAAGTTCAGTTCCTATAGGAATGAGATTTTGTTTTCAGACTATGAGTATGATCCAGGACTGACTGACCCAAATTTCCCACTACATAAACCAAATGAAATACACTAATAACTTAAAAACAGTAACTTCAAGGAAGGTATTACATGAAGTTAAGAGGCAAGATAGCAGTCTCATAAATTCTATTTGTTAACGACTTAAATAGATAAAAGTCTTTATTTACCTTTCAAACACATGATGCAGGGCAGTAACATAGTAAGACATAATGAAAATATGGGATGGAGAGAGTTCAAAGAAAAATAAAAGGTAGAAGTGAAAGGAACCTTTGTGCTCTTTACTCAGTTTGCCATCTTTACCTTGTACGCATAAGTACACAAGAACTCTTCACATTCATTTTACAACTAATTCCCACTACACTCAGTTACATTAAGGAATAATCTAGTAAACTTCTGTATCATGACCTTGAAGTTTTCTGTGATTGTTTCCTTAGTTTGCCATGGCTCATGAACACTATTCTATAAGCCAATACTAATCAAAAAGGACTAGACTCTCCCCTGAAAAAGAAGTAGGTGTTCAACCTTCCAAAAAAAAATCCACGTTTAAAAAGCCATCAGAACATCCAAAGCGAAAATCTTTGAGAACTGTCACTTGATTAGCCATGGGAAAGCAAGACAGATGAGAACCAAAGCAACATTTCTAAGGAGATCCCTTTAAATTGTTTCCAGTGAAGAACTTTATAAATATTTTATTGGAAAAATAGATAGAAATTTCAATTGCCCCTTGAAGAGCTATTGTGCTAAATTTAGAGATTTAGTTCAACCATTAAAGTATCAAATGGAGAGATTTTAGACCTGCTTTTATTGGAAATCAAAATGCAATTTTAAACTGTGGAGCTTCTACTGATGCCTTTGTAATAGAAGCATTTAGGGGATAAACTCAAATGGTTTGTTCCACTCAAACTGACACTGAAGAGAAGAGATTTAGTCTTGGAATAAAAAAGTAATTTTTCCATAATAAAAAAATGCAGGAGGATTCAATTTTATTAAAGGTACAGAAGAAGGCAGCTGTTGCCTTTGATTATATTTACAAAGTATGAATCAATTTTTACACATCTAGATAGCAAAACAGAATAAATTAATGCTCACCATGTGGGGACATATGCAGATGATAAGGATGATCACAGTTCCTTATTTCAATCATAATTTCAACATGTTCCTGCTACAGATGTCTGCCAGACTGAAGGAAACAATTTCAGACTATCGTTAAAAACTGTTTAGGAAAGAAGAAAAGAATTGAGGATGGAATAAGAGGTTTTGTACATGACAAGAAATTAAGTTTTCCATAGCCAAATTCAAGTTATTTGCCAAATAACACGTGGGCTTTCTCTTGACTGTGAAATTCTCGTATAGTTAAAGTCTGAGTAAGTACAACATGAGGAAATATTTTGTCAAATATTGTGGCAAATGCCTATAGCACTTTTTGGGTCACAGTACCAGACAGAGAATCCCAAGGGAACTGACCATGTCATACAGAAATGGTTGATGCAGAAAATGAGGACATCAAACTGTGCTATGCATTTGGATTAAGGACTGAGAATAAATATCTTTACATTTCCTGCCAATAGGAAAAAAAAACAACAGCTTCTCTTCAGTGTTATGAGATGCACACTGTTAGAGTACTCTAAAGATTACTTGTTAGATAGAATTCATTCTGTTATTTCAAATGGAACAATTATTTTTAACTTCTTGTTAGAGAAATCCTGTCTTGTTTGATGAAACTATAAATGGCAAACTAATATCATTTACAAATGCTATCTGTGATTTTGGATTAAGTGTTAATGTAAAGGAACAAGAAATCTGCAAGTGTCTTATGCTGTGTAGAAAGGGCTGTTAGAATTTGCATGAATGAGAAAAGACAGATGTGAATACAGAATAAGCATTTGACTTTGTGAACACATTCTGCAGGGTATGGACTTACATAATAGGAAAAATGTATATTTGCCTACTTTTCTTTTCACTGACTAGCTGAATGTTGATACTCCAGAGACCATCACAAGAAACTCTACATAAGTTTATGAATTTCATTAAAAATATGCAATATTGCAGTGAAGCGAAGTACTGAAGGAGAGAGCTGTGATCTCTTAAAAGAACTGTTAGAAACAGCGTAAAAATTCAACTATGAATTAGTAAATTGGTATATCAGGTTGTAAACCTATTTGCGATGATCTTAAGCATCTAATCTAGTCCTGGCTGTCCAAGGAAATAGGCAATGCTTTTAGAGATAACATCTGGAAAGGTAAGACTGACTTTATGTGAGTGCGTCTGAGTAACTATTCTCCCTTCAGTAGATTGCATAGCAGTACCACACATATATATGCAAATATATACACAGAACATGTATTTCCAGAATACATGTAATGCTTTCATTTGCCTTATTTAATCATTTAGCACTAAATGTAGACTCAGGAATGTATACACACTCAGAATTACTTTAGAAGTGGTAAAATTACTATAGGAAGCATCTAATACGAGGAAAACATTCAAGATCTATTACTGACCAAATCAATGAATAAATATCTGGTAATTTCAGCACTTTGCTTGCTCCCTCTGTATCTCTGAACTCCAACCCAATTCACCGAATATTTGTCCCTTTTTCCTCTCAAACTGAACCATACTCTAAAATGGTTCGTTTGTTGCCCTACCCAGAATCCTATTAATAGTGCATATATGCTCATCCTCTTCTCAATCTCTCACCTTCTATTTCCCTTTGCTCTGCAGAAGACCCATTTCCTTTTCAATTCACAGGTCACAGAGCACGCAGCCAAGCACGGCCCAATCCCAGCCACGCTGTGACAGCCACTCAGAAAGGAAGGCTAAACCAGCCTCTGTCTCCCTCACTGGCAGTGAGAAGGATGCTCAATAATCTCTGTCAAACACACACATTGTGCTGAACATCACAGAGCTTGTGTTAGTTTGGATCAACTTATTATCATTATTAGACCCCGAGGATCATCATCGTTGGTTCTCAATAATTCTCTTGGGAGCACAGCCAAAGGCTGTCATTCAGAAAGCAGCAATTTCCTGCTTCCTGCATGTGAATTCATATTGACAGCTATCTGCAAGCTCTACAAACTGGGGAGCATAACCAGATCATTTCAGAGGAAGATTTCATTCTATCGATGACTTCTGTTTCAATCTACCAAGGTGTCATTTTAACACATAGTCTCTGCGCAACATGCACCAATATTTCACGTTTAGATTTCTGTTGCAGTCCCTTTCCTGGGGACTATGAAATGATAGTATTGAATTAAACTTCAGTGCTTCAAAGGCACTTTGTTTCTATCTGCTATTGTGTAGATTTAGGATGGTGAGAGACTCAGAACAAAAACACAACAACAAAAAAACAATTTTATAATAAACTTGTATTAAAGTGGTCTGTTTGGCTTTCACATGTGGTTAAAGTCAGAAATTAGCTCAAAACTAGAAGCAAATATAAGCTCACTACCACCACTAAGTGCCAGAGGCCAACTAATGACGTAAAGTGAAAAACTCTGAATGTCAAGAGATACAGCTTGAGCATTAAGGATGGCAAGAACCAACATTGTACCATCTGGTTCTGTCACTATTCTGTAATAGCAAGAATTGTCACAAACTCAAGGCTGAAGTTTTTCATGGGCCAATTAAACCAGAACCCTAAGGGACGAACGTGAGATGCCAGTGAAAAATTTTGACATATATCTCTATTATGAGAAGAAATAGAACACAGTACTGTGTATGCACTAAGCATTCATACCAGCACAGAAGAATACTAGGCTGAACAAATTATGAGATTGAGAATAAGGGAAGTGAATAGTCTATTTATTTTCTTTTTGTTAATCAATGGGGTTATAAAAAAACACATATTTTACTTTAGACTTATATTTAAATGCTTTCCTGAAGTAAGGTCTTTTGTAGCCTGTGTTGATAGATTGTTTAGGAATTATTTAGGTACATGGTTTAAAGTGCTTAAATTATTTTATCAGTAATCAAAACATATCCCATTTGTATTCGATCATTTCAACTCTCATTCTTTTCCATTCTAGATATCTGTATTCACTGTTAATAGCCATAATTTATCTTCTGATACAACCAAGTCATTAGGAAATATATCTATGGATTTGTTCTTTAAATAAAATTAGCACATTACTCTTGTCTGTTTGAGCTAATCTAAAAGATTATTTTAGCCTCACTGCTTAATGACGAAAAGTATATTGCAGAAGTATGACCATGGTGCAAAACCAGAGAGGACACAGACAAATGATGGCAGCTTTCAGACGTATTGCCCTAATTTCATTCTTGCAACACCATAGCCTATGAATTTGGAAAGAAATGCACATCAAATCCAGAATACTTTTTTACACAAGACTATGTAATCCAAACAATTGCAACAGAATAGACTTAAAGCCCTGAATCCATTGTGAAGTTGTTGAAGCTCAGGAATTTGTAACAAATTCAGCCAAATTTATAGGCATGTTGTAACAAAAACATACAGCAACTATGTTTGAATTAACCTTCCATAAATATATTCAATAAACATGCCTTGAAACTACATCATGCAATTCAGTATGGCTGAGCTGGCCATAGCAGTTTCGTTTGTCAGATGTTTACCAAGTGTAAGATTTTGCTTGTTTGTTTGTTTAAGGAACTGTTTTATCTGTTGATATGTTCTAGAAATACATAGCACAAAGGTTGAAAATTTTTGTCCAATAAGTGTCCAATCAACCCAAGAAAACCAGGACAAGTCCAGAAGGATAAGAAAGAAACCCACTTCATAATATCCCATTGTGGTTAAAGTACTCTTCCACAAGCAACCTATTCCTGTAAACTGGAAAGAAAAACAAAATAAAACAAAATACTCTGTTGTTAACACAGAAGAACATTACAAGATAGAATATATATAGATAGATATATTAGATATAGATATCTATCTATATATATTCTATCTTGTAACATTAGATATATAGATATATTAGATTAGATTATATATAGATTAGATATAGATATATTAGATATTGACAGTAAATCTCCTGATTAGTGTCAAATTCTTTAAAACAAAAAATATAAAAATCAGTACATAGGCTTTCCATATTAAAAACATCACTTCCATTCGTGATTAATCTTTACTCAGATTTGAAAATGGTATGTCTTTGGCCAAAGCAGCATGCTTCGTACAGAACTATGGGAAGATAATTCCCCTAACATGAAAGTGGTAAGGCATTACAGTAACTGAATTTGTGCAACTCTTCTTTACTACCCAAATCAGTAAGCTCTAAGAATAGTTTTATGTCTAGATGTTAATTGGCAGATAGTTGGAAGAGTGGAAGAATTCAAGGTAAACCTCAGACGTAATAACTGATGGAACCCAAAGGACAATAAAATAACTCCCAAACTTCATACCCAGACACCTTATCCTTCCCTCTCAAAAATCCTGATTCTCATCAGACAGCACATGTTCACACTGCATAAAACCATGTAGTTAGTCTTGCTGATCATCATCTGTAATGCTCTAAGAGTGCAACAGTATTTCTGCCACCATGTTCTGTGATCTGGTGTGGAAGTGTGTGAGACAAGTTTGCAATTTTGAATGTTTTTTTTGTGTGTGTGTGAGGCCCTGTAGCAAGCATGGTTATGTCCCTGTACAAGCATTTTGCAATTCATATCACTGCACCATCCATCATTTTCACTCCACGCGTTTCTTAGCACTGATTATTTTTCTGAGAAGCCTAGGAAATAGGATACACCTCCCACATTATGACAAAAGGTGCCTAAGTGCAATTCAGGGCCCTCTGTTAGCTGTGATATGAAATGGCACCTCCCTTTTGATCCATCACAGTAAACCTGTAGTAAGTTTTCGCTCTTGCATCAGTCTTAAATTGGCCCATGTGCAATGCACAAACAGCAGCTTCTCTTAGCATAGCTCATTTCGACTGAAGATGAGTCACATCTAATGAAAAGTTCAATAGTGGCTATGCACTTGACAGCAAAACTTAGGCAGCTTTTAGGGAACTTCCTCACTGTTCCTCTGTATTCTCTGTCCTAACAACTGCTGTTTTTTCCTCTTTATTTTATTAGTTATTATCAGATAGAATTATAATAGTTCAGACCTGGAAGAGGTTGAATTTTACATGATTATGGCAAATATTAATAATATAAGATGTTTTTGTGCTATTTGATTGGAAGAATAACAGAGCATTTCAAAGAGCTCAAACTCCCCTAGGGTTTACATACTTGAAAATAACAGTATCTCTGAATTGCCAAAAGGGGAACAAGGGCGAACAACAAACCTTCAAATTAATATTACATTGGCAGCAGGTTTTTACAGACTACTATCAGGGCTGTGTGCTGACTCCCCGGCTTAATGAACAGCTTGATTTAAAGCTTAAAATTATTAAGTGTTCCACCAGAGTCATAAATAATGCAGTTTATAATATTCCGATCGAGCTCATAAAACCGCATTTGTCTTCCATTAACAACACACTTTTTAAGTAGCCTGACCTCTTCAGATATATAAGAACATGCAATTAGTGCAATTTGTCACAGGTCCCTTACATTTTAATAAGATGTAATTAATTGTCTGTTTAGTCTAATTAACTTTGAAACCCTGACGGTTCTTGCTCTCTGGTATAAAGCAAGCTCCTTATTTGAATTGCTAATGTTGGACAGAATGTCTCCATACCACGGTAAATTCAAATCCGTGTACCTCTGCAGATTAAGAGACACTGGACTAACCTACTAATGTTTGCATTAACTTTTTCTAAAGTCATTTTCAGCAATCTGTGCCAATACATCTGTGTCAATAAAATATGGGAGTCAATGTTTGTGAAACAGGCAGAGTAGAGTTTCATTAATGATCCCACAATGGTTCTACCTCAGTCACACTACCCTGAGTGTGTTTCATACATGATTTAAGAAATGAATTATGGACTCTGCCAGGGATGTAAATCCGTTATGCCCTTTCAAGTTACTCTGCTCATGAGAGAAAGATATTGGCTGCATGGAAGTAACACTGAACAGATTTAACTGCTGAAAGCTTTGGAACCCTGATTTTTTCTTCCCTCCCCCCCCCCCCCCAGCTGTATTACATTATGAGAGTGTATTTTGATTTTAATGCAATTTCTTTACTTTAAATACAATGAACTTATTTGATATTCTCCCTTGATGATTTTAAATGCTTAGAGGATTGAATTTGCCATGATAAATGACACTTAGTTCAACTGAATAGCAAACAAAGGGCAGATTCTGAAATACTGTCCTCTTTTAAGTAAAATCATTCTCTGTAAATGATCCTGCAGAAGTTAACGATCCTCTTCAGAACCACAGAAACAGGAGAATGTGAGAATGTGTACAGAAAAACGCATATGGGGAGAACAAACCATTCAGTGAAGTGTTGATACATGCTCAAAAAGAGCATATATAATACATTCAATGGAAGTTTTAGCAAGTTGAAATAATATTTTATTTCTTATTCTGAAAACAGGAATAATTTCACAGTCTGAGCCTTGTTGCACAGCCCTCACAGAATGCCAAGTAAGGGGATATATAAATCTCGCCTGCTATAACACGGACACTGACAGGGACAGAATGAGCACCAAAGCAAATATGAGGTAGAAATGATTTTTTATTACTTTAGGTATTTCCAGATGTCAGATAAAAATGAGAACATTGCTAAAAATTTTACAGAATGACAGCTGTGCCTTATGGATAACATTCTATAGTTTGATGTATGAGGCAGAAAATGTGAAAAATATTGTGAAGTACCACCTTGACATGATGATGGAATGCCAAAGGAAGCACGCTCACTCTAGAGGAATGTAATAGACCACTTTTAAATAAAAGAAGGAAGCTTCAAGTCCAGCGAAAGAAACATCAAACAGTCTTCAGAAGAATGAAAGTTGCAAAAACTTTGTTTCTTTTTATGCAGCAACCCAAGTTCTGATGTTTTTGTTTGAGCAAGAGTTTCAGTAGTTGCAGAGGACTTTGCAAACATAGCTTGCCTTTTACAAAACAACAGCAACAATGAAAATGCAGCCACTCCAGCATTACAAAATGTATAGCACAGGCTATTACAACAGACTATGTATTTTTTAACAGCACTCAAATATAGCACAGGAAGGCTCACTAAGCAGTAGTTATGTAGCTAAAGCAATTTTAAATAACTGTTATAGCCTCATTTATCAAAATCTGCTCCAAGCAAGACAATAAACAGTGAAAAGTTGGAAATGAGTAAGTATCAAATCTACTTAACATATGCTGCTAAATGTCCACTTAACATCCCACAAACATACAATGTCACAGATGCATCCATACATTTCATACTTGAGTATGGAGTACTATCATGTGCTGTCTTCTTGAAGCAAGGGCTACAAGTTGAAACCCTTTCATACAATAGGGCAAGAATGGCTTGGTACACCCTCCAGATCAAGGCCATGTGCACACGTTTCATTTTAACACCAGGCGTGGATGAAACCTACATCAGAAATATTCAGGAGGAAGCCAAGCTTGCAAGCAGAAATTCTGCATGGCACCCAAGTCCCTCAGCTTGGCCAGCCAAGGTGCCAGGCCTGATCCATGGACAGCCTTAACTATTGGCTGAGATGCCACATGAAGCCTACACTCACTCTGAGGCTTACTTGTTTGCCAGATGTCTTCTTCACTTCCCTGCAGTACAGGTACTTTCAGTGTCAATGGTCAAAAGCATCCAGATTACCTTATATCACCCCACACTGACAGCCTTCCACCAGCATCATCTGCTTGCTGGCATCCCCTCACTGTGCCCACCAGTGGATTAGCTGAGTAATCTGTTATCTTGCACCCAATTAACCCTCCAATGTATCAGTTATTATTAAGTTCTAAAGACAAAAGCAGAAACACAGTGTAGAGCAAGCTCTACTTGCTACAGGATATGCATGAATACGGGAATTTTTTTCACTAAATAAATATATGAAAATACAGAATCACAGAAGTGCAGGGGTTGGAAGGCACCTCAAGAGATCATCAAGTCCAACCTGCTAAAGCAGGTACCCCACAACAGGTCGCACAGATACATGTCCAGGTGTATCTTGAATATCTCCATAGAAGGAGACTCCACAAGGTTTCTGGGAAGCTTGCTCCAGTGCTCTATCACCCTTACCATAAAGAAATTCTTCTGCATGTTAGAACGGAACTTCCTATGTTCAAGTTTCAGGCCTTTGCTCCTTGTCCTATTACTATGCGCCATCAAGAAGAGCCTGGCCTTTTCCATTTGCCTTCTACCTCCCTTTAGACATTTATACACATTCATCAGACTCCCCCTCAGTCTTCTTTTCCCCAGGCTAAACAGATGCAGGGTACTCAGTCTTTATCATACACAAGATGCTTCAGGCCCTTTATCATCTTAGTAGCCCTCCACTGAACATTATAGTTCCAAAGCAAACTAATATCACTTCAGGTTTGATGATCTTACATGTCAAATGCATCTGAGGAAAAATGGATAGAAAGTGAACACTGATTCACATGATGATGATCAATAATAATAGTAGCAGCAAATAATAAAAAATTCCATTTTTTTTTAATAGAAGATGATTGGGAAGAACATTAATCACGGCATCTTTTCTACAGCTTATCGCATCTTCTTTTGTAACTGCACCAGTAAACATTTTTGGCAGTGTCAGATTAATCTTAATCTCCATTTATCTTAGCATAGCAATAAACAGTATGGAGACAGACATTTGTAAGAAAGCAAGTAGTGCCTCCCCATTTTGGAATTTTAAGTCATTTCTTCTGTCTTGAAATAAACTTCTCCAAATATTAATCACCACATGATCACTGCTCAACAATAATAATGACACCAATACTGTAGCACTCGAGTCAAATGTAAACCAACCAGGGAAAAAAAACACAACATATAGAACAAAACAAAATAACAAAACAACAACAACAAAACACAGAACAAAGAGCAGTCAAAATGATTAACACCTAGTATGAAGAAGAGGCTTTGGTGTTTGGTGCCCCACTTGTCCTTTAGGAAGACAAAGAACAATTTTCATACTCTTACATTCACAATGAACAGACAAAATTCATAAAAATAACTGCCAAAATTCATGTTCTTATTTTATATTGCTAAGTATCTCTTATAAGTCTTATTTCTACCAATATCACTCACTGTTCTGGACCAAACAGAGTTTTGAAATCTGGTTCCAGAATTGTTCTGTTTGAATTCAGCTGGACTATATGAAAAAAAAGGAAGATCGTACAACTGCTTAGTTTTTCCAGGCTAGAATCTCATTTAACTAAGGTTACCTAAGGAAGTAACAGAAAACGAAAAAGGAGAAACCACATGAGGTAGTAAGCATGTTTAAAGCTCTTTTGATCCCTGTGGTTAAACCAATCAACCAGAATACAGTTTCACTGACCATCTCCTTACCCTTCAGTTTTGTCTGAAATCAACATAACAGAATCACCTCGAGCACACAAAATAAATATTAAAAGCATAATCAAACAACCGAGGAAAATTGCACACTTGACATCATTAGTCAAAGGCAATCTTAACAGCGATTAACAATTGGATAACAGGAGAAGCGAGTAACAAGATGGTGGCTTAAATTTAGGTAAGTTTTAAACATTCTAGAGCATAAGAAAAAACAAATACAAATCAACCGTAGAGTTGTAGAAATTAAGAAAAGTAAAAAGAAATCTCAGTAAAAATGGGTACAAAACATCATACATAAATGACAATACTGAAGATATGGCAAAGTAGTATTTTGTACAAGACTCACCTCCTCTTCACTCTTTTTAAACCCAATAAACATCAGCCAAAATACTGCCTCCATCTGGCACTGGGAGCCCCAGTATAAAGAATAAAAACTAACTATAAGTGTAGAGAATATCAACAGGAATGAAGCTTGTAAAAAAAATTTTTTTTTAAAGTTGAAGAAATTAGTTTAGTAACTTCAGAAAAGGTAAGTCCAAATGGCAGAACAAGAGATTCCCAACTATGTAACAAGTTGTTCCTAACTGATGGTAAGTAATCTGTCTCTGCTAGGGTAGAGAGGAATTAAATATTGCATATTAGTGGGATGTGGGGAGAAATACTCTTTTTTTAGTCATAAGTGAAACTTTCTTTAACCATTTGGTTTCAAAAACATGTGCATGATGTGTTTTGTATACTTGTTTCAGAGCACATAGATAACTTTATGGTTTGAAAACCATTTTAGGTCAACCTTTCAAAGAATTCTAATAATATACAGAAAATGTTGTTTCTATTATACAGCAACATTTGAATGGAAATGAACTTGTAAGAGTAGTGACACACAAGTTATGTAACTAAATAATATCCAAGATGAAATAACTTTTTGTCTACCTATGAGAACAGAAAGAGTTCTTACATGAATATAATCCAAATTAATGTGTGCCGGGGGAGCAAATCCACTGAAGAAGTTGAGCACTGTTGACAGTAGTTGACATGCAGGTGTGATTGATGTCTGCCTTTCCTCCAAGGATGAGTGGAAAGCTGGCAAATGCCACATATACATAATGCTTTGAATTTTAAGCCAAATTGGTTTTCAGACATCATACTTGACATTTCCCCCTCATACTTCAAATTATTCCTTGGTACAAATTGCATGTTTATATAATGTGTTTTGCTGTACCGTCTGGTTTGATCATATCTCCTTTAGGCTTTCTTGAGGCAGCTGCAGTTATAAATAGGCCAAGAGCACTGCTTGTAGTAAAGATGAAATGAGATTACCTTTGCCAAAAAAAAAAAAAAGAAAAAAAGAGAGAAAAGCCAAGAAAAAGCTGAGACCCTTAGATAGAGCCATTAGCTGAACAGTGCATTTTTATTCCACTTACTCTAAACTGCCACCCAGGCTTCTACTGTTTTCCTCTATTAAGAGGCAGCAAAATAATAAAGGAGAACTTTGGCCTTCCTGATCTGTTTTATGAAGTTGAAGTAACGAAGCCAGAGGGAGGAATTTTAGAGGGCTCATTGGCATACAGCTGGCCCTACTGCAGTGGCCTAATAAGGTTCAGGAGGATACAGACTGTGAGCTGAGGAACACAGACCCAATTTGTGGACATGAAAGATGCCAGTGAAGGCTTATACTCAGGATCTCCTGCGATGCTGCTGTGCTGCTGGCTCTGGTTTGTCATGCACCATGCCTGTTCCCGAATAAGATAACCTGATCTATGCCTGAGGCCTCCCTTCTATTTCAGTTTTTGTTTCATCAAAACTGGGGGCGTGAGCAGAGAGGAAAAGAAAAAAAGAAAAAGCAGAGTTTCTAAGTTTACAGGTCATACATTCACTACATGGAGACATACACAAAGACTGAAGGAAGAAGTGTGACAGCTATGCTTGCTGTTTCAATTAAGGTCTGTAACTGCAAATCCTGAGACGGTGTTGCAAGTACTTGGTGAGATGAAGTCTAGCTGTGGAGTAGCGAATTAGAAACGGGAAAGGTATCTAATGAACAGCAACCAGTTTGCTTAAATGCTTAAGTACAGCACCTTGATTTGCTCTCTGACATAGCCAAGCATAACTAAAAAAAGACAAAATCCTGAGTAAAGAAGGTAGAACTCCAGATATCGATCCCCAGACTCATAAGTAAGTGGTAAGTGCATGTTAAAATGTAAATATAAACAGAGCCTCGAGTTTCACCTCAAATAAAACCCTCAGGCATGCTGAGGAAATTTGAACTGTGAAAATCTGCCTACAGGCACAACAGTTTGCTGAAACTGTAGCACTCCAATTAGAAAGATAAAGACGCAGAGGTAGTAGCTGTAAAACACTCAGTTTCACAACCTTGGCCCTCTTTTCCTTCGCAGAAAAACAAGAGGCAGCTGTCTGGCTCTATTAGGTTAGCAGCTGCACGTCCTTCAGCCACGGAGATTAAAATATCTAAAACAATCTCAAAATGGATGCAGGTCCTTCTATTCAAATCCTGGGACAGAAAAGTATCAGTGCTCCACAAACCACTCATTTTAACACCAAGCTGCCTTGCACCAACTTATTTTATAGTCACCAAGTTCAGTATTATTGGTGAATGTTTCATAGCAAGTCCTGAACCCAGAATCACCTCTGAAGCATTAAGCTCACCCAGGATTTTGAAATTACATTCACAGCACTGATTATGGTGCAAGCTGTCTAACTTCCTGGCCTGGAGTTACACCTTTGACATGAACACCATAACCTTATGTTAAGAATACAAAAGGAGAGATGACTGAGTTTCCCATTCACAACTCTAGCAACTAGTACGATTTCCAGAAGTTGATTGATGCACTGAACTCCCATTTACTTTCAGGGCAATTTTACTTGTTAAGTGCTGATAGGAGTGCTCGCTATCCTAGATTCTATTAAATGCAGAAGAAAAAAGGCCACAGTACTTTGGGTCTGAAGCTCCAACACATCGTATTCTTTGACACCATTCTGTTCAAAACAAGTTCAAACAAAACTGCCCTAAGCTACAGTACAGTAATCATTAAAACTAAATCTAAGTTAACATCGAATACTGTTAACTTTCATAGCAGTGCTAGCCAAGAAACACCCTGATGGGAAGCTGACAATTTTAGCTGTTATTATCATCTTGTTTCTCAGAACCAGTTGGATGCTTTAAAGGTGGAATTGTATATTTTCCATGTTTCGATATCATATCTTAGCACAAAGGCATATCTACACAAATGCAAGCTGGTCTGTGCACTTCTGTTTATCGCTTCAACTTGTAATGGATCTTTCATTTTAATCTAGGACTTATCAGAAAACATTAACTCGCCAAAACTTCTAATTGAATCATCTATCAAAGATTCCAAAAGAAGTATCATAGAGAAGCACAGTATACTTCAGGCCCCTTAATCCCCTGTTTCTCTGCCACCAGGCTCATTTCATATTCACCTTGGAACTTTGGAAAAGGACACAGGATCATAAAGTCACAGAATCCTTAGAGTTGGAAGGGACCTTTAAGGCCATCTAGTCCTACTCCCCTGCAATGAACAGGAACACCACAGCTAGATTAGGTTGCCCAGGGCCCTTATTTAGTCTCTCCTTGAAAGTCTCCAGAGACAGGGCATCTACCACATCTCTGGGCAACCTGCTTCAGTGCCATCCTCACTGTAAAAGACATTTTTCTTATATCAAACCCAAATCTACCCTAAGCTTGAAACCATTTCCCCTTGTTCTATCACAACAGTCTCTGCTCCCATAGCTCCCTTTTAGATACTGGAAGGCCACCTATCAGGTCACCTTGGAGCCTTCTCTTCTCCAGGCTGAACAGCCCCAGCTCTCAGCCTGACATCTCACTTTGGGGAGTTTTCAAAACATTCAGATTCAAACCACCAATAAACGAAAGAAACAGCAAGAGGAGAATGACTATATCTTTATCTTACTCGTATCACTTGATAAAACAATACTTGCTGCATTTAAATATAAAATAAATCAAGCTAAAGACACATTGTCCTGAATTTGCTTAATAAACAAGTTCAAAAACTCCTCTCCATATTGATTCCTTCAGCATCCTGACTATACCATATACACATCAGTTTATACCAACCAATAAACAGTAATGATTTAGACATCTTCACATGCAAGACTTTTCAGTTCTGACTCTTAGAAATAAAAGTAAAATAATTTTCTTATATAGGAACTATAAACAGGTGACGTGCTGATTTATTAAGTCATACATTTCATGCATGTATGATTACTATGGTCTTTTTTCCTAAAAGTAGAGCCATCACAGAAAGAAGGTGTAGCATTTAAAATTTTTACCTGTTATTTTCACGGGAGTTGAAATGGGTTAGAAACAGACAGGTTCAGGCATTTTGAATTACAAGTGCTGAATTTTTAATAGATGGAAATCTGAATATTTGCTCTCTGTGGAAAAGCTTAGCTAATGAGTTTCCAATAGCCATTTTCTTGCCCTGGAAGAAAACCTGAGGCATTTACATAGTTCTTATTTGTTCTTTATTTAGGCAGACTTGCTGACTTCAGTGGGAACTTAGCAGAGCAAGATCTGGAAGTAAAAATTGAATGAAGACATTAACATCTGTTCACCTGGAAAGAGTATCTGGATTTTTCTTGGCTTGCTTTATACTCAGTGCTGAATAAAACAGGCAATGGCACAGTTATTCACAGAATGTTGTGAAATGGATCATTCTGAACAACTCGCTAGAGAGATTAAGAATAGAGGAGATACCTGATTTTCTGAACTATGCATTGAAATTCCATCTTCAACTAGTAGCAGTCAAGCGGAGCTTCAACTGCATAAAAGGGGACTACACAAATGCTTCTGGCATACTTAAAAGCCTCTTTGTTATACTGAAGACACAAACTTAATATAAATTATAAAAGGAACCTCATTATACGATGCTGAGTCTCCTACTGAAGCCATGTCATGACAGTCCTTACAAGGTTTATGCTGAATGAATGTACTGTTTTTGTCCTCATTTCTCCTCTCTTCCTGTAAGGTTAAAACTTACCTGTTTCAGCCTCATTTCATACCATAGCATTCGCTTGGTTGTGGTTTCTCAGGAGCACATTTTGGGCTAGTGTTTTACAGAGACATATGGTACAGATGTTCTGTGAATCCTTCTAGACTAAATGTCTATTTACATCAGTTGCCTGTTATGCTAACACAGTAGACTAAAGGACTTCTTGTTCTTAATTCTATGTTCTCAGGGAAAAACCTTTAGCTTTAAATGCTCTGTCCTACCATTCTCTATTATGGATGCTCCAGTTTCTTTCTCTTCACTCAAATGGGCTTTAGGATGCAATTCTCCAAAAATGATAGCAACAAAATGTTATGACTTTAAATCTCTCAAGAATCATTTCTCATGTAGCTTGCACTGAAAGTAATGCCTTCTATTTATTAATATGGAAATTGCAACAGATAGAAAGAGCACAGCAACGTTATTTGATAGAGCAAATTCTACAAAAACACTAGTTTTCAACATCATCACCACCATGCTATGGATTTTCACCAGCAACAAACAAGAGTCTGCATGCCACACCCACATAAACCTACACCAACAGAGATAACCCACTTTTTCACAGCTGCTACTACAGCATCACTGCTAGGAAGATGTTGCCCACACAGTTCATTAGCCCAAACATATATTAGTCAGAAAGCATCAAACCCAGACTATATAGTGGGTGTGGTAGGACACATCAGCATCATGCCCCACGGTCTTCAAACTGATATGGGACCTGATATTATGTGTTGCAAGTGAAAGATTTTCTTTTCTGGCCTGACTCAAGAAATTTGAGCCTTGAACATAGTCAGCACCACAGTGTAGCAGTCAGAGTTGATGGCTTGTCTGGGTTCCAGGAAATCTAGAAGAATCACTTGGTTAATATCCCCAAAAGACAGTGCACAATACTTTACTCACTGAAGGATGCATCTCTAACTTTTCCAAAGGGGAATTAACATGTCATCACTCCATGGACCATCATTTTGACTCTGGCTTATAGATGTGAAACTACATCTTGTCATTCATCCACAAAACTGTCACATCCAGCCTCATATTTGTTCGGTAGGTTCTCATATATGGTGTTGCATACGGTGTTCTTTCTCCTCTTGTGGGACCATTCATGGGACCCACTTGGTGCAAACTGTAACATTCCAAGATGGCCACCACTTTTTCCAACACACAAAAGCTGATATTCAGCTCCATACACAGTTCCCTGCTTGTGAGTCATCATATTGCCTGGATGAGTTGATTGAGACACTCTTCATTTTGTGGTGAGAGCTGTGCATGGTCACACAGAACGTGGCTTGTCTTTCATGTCATTGTTGCCACTGCTGAAACACACTGCCATTGCCTCAGTGTACTAATACCCAGCTTTTGGTTTCCATAAACATTCAGCAAGAGTTAAAGCATGTTAATAGGTGCAATCTTTTCTGCATGGAAGAATGAAGTGACACACCTTTGCTTCACATGCACTTCATGTCAGACACCAATTTGTCAGACTGCCCCTCTGCTACCATCTGTTAGACAGCAGTAAAATGTTATGAAATACTGGCATGAAGATTCAGCCTCTACTGCCATGCCACCACCATCTGCCTCTGATGTTATGGGCTATCATCATAAAATAGGAGAGCATTGCATCTGAAACAGTCCTCGTAGTTTTTACTTACTTTACCATGTATTAGAGGAAGTTACAGTGACACCTGAGACCTTTAAGTAATGCACTCGACTAGCACAGAAGCAACCAATTCCACACATGCAAGCTGAGTACACAAAGAAAGTTGAAACAAGTTTCTCGATCTCACTGAACTAATGACTAGATTCTGAAACAGGAATTGCATACAAAAGGTAGCTTGAACCTTTGAAGGCAAAAAAAAGGTCTGATTTCTCCATAGGAAGGTCTGAGATATTTCTGTATCTGCTTTTGTTTCTTTATTTACCAGGTATTTTCATTGTACTAAAAGTATTAAGCATTCATAAATACAAATAAAAGCATTAAAATAACGCAGCCAATGGCTTCCTTTGAATCAACCAAGAACAATTCTGTTTCTTTGCTCTCCACTCCTGTTTTGGTTTCTTGAACATGAGTGACTGACTTCAGCCATAAAAAATAATAATAATAATAATAAAACACATAATAATTGAAAAACTCCTGGCTAATTTCCATCAGCTCTTTGAAGTATTTGTATTTTATATCATTCTCCTTCCCTTGGTTCTTTCGAGCAAGTCACGGATGATCAATTACTCATTTTCTCAACCATTAATAAAAATCAGGCTTAAATCTCTGAGAAATCACTAAAGCCCATAAAACTTCAAAGTTTGACATCCTGAACTTCCTATGTCAAATGGTTATGAGCACACTTCGATGTCTCCGCAGATTTTATAGCACTACTCCTGTGCATTCTTAATCTGAAATCACTTTCTGCCTGAGGCTAGGACACAAAACATATCTTCCCAGCAGAAGCAGAACCTAGTCATCATCTAAGTAACATTAAATGCCATCTAAGTTATAGTATGTTTGTGTGTCTCAGTGTCAGTTGATAGAAATAAAAATAAAAGTGCTCCTGGTCTATTCCTATTTAGTCTATTTAGCCAGAAAATCCACCAATAAGTAAGAATACAAATCAGCAGAATATCCAAGCTGATAATTACTTAGTCTGCTAAGAGACTCCATTCTCATATTACAACAATCACCTAATACAGATTTATTCAAACAAAAAAAAGATCATCAGACACAGATCAAGAAGATTATTTCATGAACTTAGAGCTATAAGGATGTAATAAAATTGAAGTAATTCTCTAAAGAATTTGTACTGAATCAAATGGAAAGGCATTTGTGATTTATTTTTTTTTTAATTTAGGAAGAGAATTATAGTACAATTGCGACAGTGATGGCAGCAATTCCTGCAGATATGCCTAGCTGTGTCAATCAAGCTATCCAACCTTTTTGTTTGTTTGTTTTTGCCAATGTGATCAAATATTTTGCACGAGAGATTACAAGATTAAGCCAAAGCACACAGCAGTGTTAGAGGGCTATCACATTTCCAGCAGTTCACGATTTTTCTTTTACTGGACTTCTTAGAAGAGCCAAAAGATGCACTCTCGTTACCCACTTAACAGACAGACCTGAACTCTTCCCGAGCATTTATGGTCGCTCTACACTGGTAGTCAAGATCTTCTATATACAGTTAAAGGAAAAATAGGTCTTAAAGGGAAGCCAGAGACCTTCTAGTCCATCTCCATGTGTTTCTTAGTGGATTAAATGGTTCCTAGTATAATTTCCCATTTATTTGGGAAACCTATATGAAAGGAACCCAGTAAGCAGAGTGACTGGGGATCTTTCTTGTCATTTTGTTGGCTTGGGCTTTGTTTTTTAAAAGCATTAAACACTTCCAGCTAATAAAATCCATAACTGATTCTCAGGGCTCTCAGAATATCACCAACGTTTCTTTTTTTCTTTTTTTTTTTTTTTAAGTGACTTACCAAAATACAGTTGGAATTATTTTCCTTTTCTCAAATCAGGTGAAACTCTGCTACTTCAGCACTACAGCAAGGTACTCGTGCTTGCCTTATCTGAACATAAGAAAACAATTCAGCCCTGCTCAGTTCATCATCAAAATGGAAAATGTTCTCCAACACTGAAAGGATGCAAGGTTACTCTACAAGTGACAATGCTGTGTTCACCAGACCAAGTGGGCAGCTTGTCTTTGCACAGTAAATAGCATTACATGTTCTGACTTAAGTCTATTACAAACCTGGCTTAGGAAAAATAAATAACTCTATTGTTTTTTCTGAGTTCATGTATTGCCTGCTTCTGCCTGGATCCAGAAAAGTGCTTTTATCCAGCTTCCATTCATTTCTTGAATTTGTCAAGTTCAACCTAATTCATTTCTTCATAGTATCTTACAGCCTCTGACATCTTTCTGTTACCACTATGGAAAGTAATGCTCTCCAACAAGTGTCAGAATAGCTATTTCAGTTTAATATGGAAAGTTGGTTAGATCTAGTACCTTAAAGGAGATAAATACAGCATATAAGCAGTGCAATACCTCTGATAATTAGAGACCAATTTCTGTATCACACTGGATATGTGAACTACTAGAGCATTATCAAGCCTTTAGTTGGACAACAGCAAAAGTAACATTTAAAACACGGATATCCATTGTGGGTGGCTGAACTGGGAACTTAAAAAGGAAGATGTAATAGATTGCATCTCTTTCTTCCATCACTTGTCTTTTCTCTCATGTTTGAGACAGGGGGAGAGAGCAGGAAGCAACTTATATTTGTTCTGTTTCTTCCTATTCTGTGCTCTCCTGGTGCACCCACTTTATAATAAGTGTTTCTTATGGGGAACTTTGGAAACCCACTCTTTCACAGCTGTGAAAGCAACTATAGTCCATTATCCCCTCAGGTTTCAGTTTTCACTTTCTGGCCACATCACAATACCTTACTGCTAATCTTGTTTTACTTTCTACAGCTCTCTATTTACCAAGTTACAGAATGCAATTGCAGCAAAACACGTAGTTGCTCACATGCACCAAAAGAGCTGGTCCCTCATATTTCTTGTGACGTTCCATATATCTGCAACCTTACTGAAGTCTGAAAATGAGAATACACGCAATGACTGGACTCTACAGGTTTATCAACACTTCCTTCCTTCCAATCTCTGCCCTTTTGGCATTATATGTAACAATAGGCAAAGTACAAAGTCAAATTCGAATTTGGATATGTCTCAGAGTGCACAAAGATAATAAACTAGTATTCCATGCTGCACAAGCTGCCTGATGTTTGCCCCGTATTGAAAATACCTTGCTATTTATTAGTATACAAGATAATTGACTATTTATGACAATGACCCCCAGGAAATTTGAACTTCTCACCCCATTGGTGTGCTGCTGAATGAACTGCCTAGATTTCAAGAATATTCTAGCAGGTACTCAAATATTTGTGCATTTGTTTCTGTCATGTTTTTCCAAACTATTTAGCAAAATATCTCATATAAGAATCCAAGTGTTATTATTATTAAGAAGAACATATTCTATTGGATTGATTCTTGCCAGAAAATTGTGATACATTACTGTTCCATTACAGGAATTGCAATTGGAAAATATACCATACAGAGTTATTTCTTTTCAGAATTAGGCAGAGACACATTTCCAGTGCCAAATGACTTTTGACATCTAATTTGAAACCCAAGATACCTGAAAGTTAACTACCCAGGAGTAATAAAGATAGAGCAACAGAGCATTCAATTTCCAGGAATGCATTTTTCTGGTTGTTTTAAATAAATGAAAATTCATCTTATGGCCAGCACCTCATGCTGAGAAATTTTATTTTCTTCAGTAAACTATTCACTCTGGTCAAGGGCTGAGTTTGGATTGAATCCTCTGTGCATTCTCTTACAAACTGGGCTTTTTATTTTGTTTAATGGAAATCAAGCTAAAATATTAAAAGATTTTAGATAGATGTTTCAATTACCTGAATATTTTTTTTCTTTTTGGACAAAGTCTTCCAAACACAGCTTCTAACAAAATATCTCAAACTGGAACAATTTATGAACTGGTGCAAAATGTAATTTGCTTCAGGAAAAGCTTTAATTAAAAAATATCATGCTCAAGTTTTATTTCATACCTTAGCCCACCATCATTCTAGGGGGACATAGGCCCAAAATTTTTGCTACCTTTTTGAAATGTATTACAACTCAAATAGAACAAGCTATTTTGTTCATTTAAAATTTGGATACCCCATTTGTATTTTACACAAATTTTACCCAAAGCCTAAAATATTTGAGGTTCCTTATATAAACAGTTGTCCAAAAATCAAGAGCTGAAGCTGGACCACAGATGAAGTTAGACAATTTGCTAGTGAAAACTAAGACTCTTAGTGATGTGGTCATCAAGTACTTGAAAGTTGCTTTCAGAGCAAGATAGAATAGAATAGTTCAGTTGGAAGACACCTAGTCCAATCACCCAACCTCTTCAGCGCTAAAAGTTCAAGCATATTACTGAGTTATTCACATTCCTCTTGAACACAGAGAGGTGCGGGCCATCAACCACCTCTCTAGGCAGCCTGATCCAGTGTTTAAACACTCTCACAATAAAGACATTTCCCTAATGTCCAGTCTGAACCTCCTCTGGAGAAGTTTGGTGCTGTTCTCATTCTGTCATCAATTCCGAGGAGCAGAGCCTGGCATCTGAAGGGCAAGGAGGTCATTTCTGGGCCTCCTCTTCTGCAGAATGGACAACCAAATGTCCTCAGCCTCTCCTCACAGGACATGCCCCCCAGACCTATTACCAGCTTTGTTGCTCTCCTCTGGATGCTTTCAAGGACCTTAACATTATTTTCATATTGTGGAGCCCAGAACTGCACACAATATTCAAGGTGAGCCCACACTTAGTTATACTCAAAATGTGTTTTGTCCTCTTTGGTTGCTAGTACACACTGCTGGCTGGTGTTGAGCTCCTGTCGCCATCACCACCAGGTCCCTTTACTCTGAGCTGCTCACTCACCAGCCAACATTTTCCTCTGCTGAACTTCATGCAGTTTCTGATGTCCCAGAGCTCTCCATCTATCTCAGTCCTTCTGCAAGGCCTCCCTCCAAGAAGTCAACGTCACCTCCCAGTTTAGCGTCATCCTCAAATGTTTTGAGGATAGACTCCATTCTCGGATCCAAACCACTAATAAAAACATTGAGCAGGATAGGGTCTAGGACTGACACCTAGAGAATACAGATCATCTGCCAGCTAGAAATTAAGAGTGGCAGAAAAAAAGTGAAAATAATTTGAAAACAGCTCTCCATATGTGTATGGGGATACAATATTATGCATGCACACCACTGTAGCACCTCTTAAAGAACTAATTCTACATAAATGTTGAAACTTCCTTAACGACACACTAGGCAACAGATTAGTGTCTCGTGAGAAAAAAGCATCATTATTTGAGCTACATTAGTACCGAGTTCTGTACACAGGAGGAAAAAGTTTCTTTGTCTAGGAGAAACCAAATTAAGAAGCTGAGCATTTAGAATAAAGGAGAGATGCAAATTAAGTATAATGTTTACATGCAAGGCCCTTTATCAGTAAGGGCAATATGTGCTGTTTTAAAAGAAATTTTAATAGCCATCCCCATTGAATAATTCTTCTGTTAGTGTTTACTGAGCCAACAAAACAGATGAGATGAATTTTGTGCTTTAGCAGCATAAGCACAATCAATTAGAGGATGATATCTGTTTGCTGTATCTCACAAATGAGCAGTTCTCAGATCAACACTTATAACACATGGTTATTTTACATGAAATGTGTTCCTCAGGAACATTAGCCAGCTTAAAATTTCACCGTGCAAAAACATCAACATAACCAGTTTCAAAGGCTAAGAGAAACTTGGGCTCTCTCCGATTTGAGCAACAATCCATTTCTAAACCAGTTCTCATTGTTTTCTCTGCCAACAGTTATTGTTTCAATTAGCCTTTGCATTTTCAGAGTAGTTTTAGTTTGCTTTCTGTTTTGCTTTCTTATAAATGGAGAGAAGGCGTATAGCGTAATTAACCAAACCACTGACACATAGGCAAAAGGAAGAGAATATACGTGTGTTTATGTTAATCTCTTTAGAGACCAGGATTATTTGGATTAAAAGGAGCAGCCATTCAAACACAGGCTTTTCCCCACCCAGAGAAAACTAATAATCTGCCTAGAAATCCGAGAGCATTAAAAAAGAAAACCAAAACAACTCTCTCCTAACAAAGAACATTTCAACTATGTAAAATCCTTTTCCACAAGGAAAACAAATAATTCTATCAGTCGAGAGCAAGGTTTAAAGTGTGAATAACAAATTAACACATGGCAAATTAGGTCAAATTTTAAATGTGCCTCATCCATGCAAAATTTCCCTGCAAATAAAGTTCTGAGCAAAAAGAAGGCGAAAGATGAAGAAAAGCTGGGAGGAGAAAAGTCAGAGCTGCCGTAAAACAATTTAAAATGCCATCTATAAAACAATGTATCTGTACATCCAAATCCTCACAATTTAAAATAGGAGGTATCAAAAGTATTTCCTTAATCAATTTCCAAAGTCTTAGGTCTAACAGAAGCTTAAACAATATACACAGCTTCTAAAGGGGGCACACTGTAATTATATTCCCACATCAAAGCCTACTAGCTAAGAGCTGTTGGAAAGAGGAGATTAAGCTTATTTAATAAATCTATTTAATAGATTTATATCTCCAACTGAAAGCCTAATTCAGGTGGGAGTTTTTTGGTTTTTGTTCTTTAAACTGCGTATGTTACCCTCATGATGCCCAAGAACTACACCACTTGACTCTCGTATATTCCCCCATTCACTCCTAGACACAGCCCTCTGGTTGGAGGAGCAAGGGTCCCCGGGGCTCTCTCCTTCATTTACAAGCTGCTGGTCCACCTAACTGTGGAAACATAGTAAAAGAGGAGAACTGACAGTCTATTCAAATTGGCCATGCCTATGAAAGAAAGCAGAAAGTCCGACATCAAGTTCTTGAAAGATTTTTTCATAGCTATGTTTTCAAGTATAAAAATCAAAACAATTTGGTTTCATGGCAAGTAAATGTTTTCCCTGAAAGCATTTTCTAGCTAAATGAATATCTGAAATTTTATTCACCTTTGAAAACCAGTTCTAATAAACATTTATTACTGCTTCTATTTGTACCATTCCTGCCCCTAGTAAAGCCACTACAGTAAAAGAGGTCTTTTAGTTTATTCACCGAATCACAGAATTGCACAGGTTGGAAAAGACCTTAGAGCTCACTGAGTGCAACCACAACCTAACCGTACTACCCTAACTCTAACAACCCTCTGCTAAGTCATGTCCCTGAGCACCACATCCAAATGGTTTTTAAACACATCCAGGGATGGTGACTCAACCACCTCCTTGGGGAGCCTATTCCAGTGCTTAACAACCCTTTCTGTAAAGAAGTGTTTCCTGATACCCAACCTAAATCTACCCTGGCACAACTTGAGGCCATATTCCATGCCTTAGCCACCTACATATCTTGAAATTACAGTTTTAAGGACCTGACTCTAAAGATTAGAACCAAAAAACTGAAGCATAACATAAAACTGGAAATTATGAATCAGGCTAAGATTTCATCAGTTGTGACAGATTCTTTGTCATAAAAGGAGAGCATTCTGTTCCACAGTGGAATATCCTTAAGAGCTGCTTAAACACTTTAATCGCTATACTCCTCAAAGTTTGAGTAAAACATATATTGCACAGGCAGTTGTACAACAGACAGTCTCTAAAACATTTTTTTCCATGTATGTGGTAAGTCTAAATGGACAGCATAGCAGGTTTCTAGAGATTTACTTGGCTTACTCTATGTTTAACTAAATACACATGTATGATGTAAAGTCAAAGAGCTAAAAGATGAGGAAAACTTCAGCAACTTCCTTTCATACTGAACAATTTCATATTTAATTGTAAATTTCAAACTCATGATCGGGTTAACTCTAACCATAACAAAATTTAGTTTAAACTGAAGAATGGAAACAGTTTCATGCACAAATCTGAACTGGGAGAAACCAAGTTAACACAGTTACTTGAAATTGAATTCCATATTTCACAGAACCAAAACTCTGTCAAAATATCTTTCTGTTCTATCAGCTGATGAAATGACTTCTTACTGGGATGGTAGAATGGGAATAAGGGACTGCTGCTTTCATATAAATTCTAAAGACTTTATGGAGAACAGATAAAGATAATAGCAGGTCGACTGTTGAAATACGAGCAGTTAACTATTATTTATTATGGACCTACATTAAATCAGCGAGAAGTAGCAATAGTGCTATGAGAGGCTACCAGAATTAGAACGTTGATGTATACTAAAAGTAAATTAAGAATTGCAGTAGAACTCAAGTATTATTGATTTATCATTTTATAATCAGGGTTCCATTCAAATTAATGGCTGTAACACCCAGAGCACTTATCCAGGTAGGGCAATATCCTGGTTTTAGCACCACTTTCTGACAAGAAAACCAGCATAAATTACCCAAGACATCTAACCAACCACACAGAACTATGCTGTGATTAGATATCTAGAAAATGTAACTTTCCCAGACCATGGAAAATACACCCTATGAATAAGATATTTATTTTCGCATAAACGAAAGAAGAATACCACTAAGGTAGAAGGAAAGGAAACATCTTCCTCCTTCTGAATCTCTTTCAAAGAATTATGAATTTCTAATGCTTTGAAGTACAATTTGTAGTGGATGTAAGTATATTTCTGGCGACAAATATAATTTTCTGTTTTGAATTCTTAATACTTCAACTCCAAACATAACTGTACACGTCTAGAAGCATCTGAACTCCTAACAAGGAATTAGCCGGAAGTATTTGTATGATCTATAGCTGATATTCAGTTCAAACAGTTCTCAAAGACACGCAGTGAAAGCACAAGAGGAAACAGCTGCGACATGCAATGTGGGAAATTCCCAATGGGCATGAAGAAAAACTTGACTAGAGGGGTCCCAACACTAGAGTAGGTCTTCAGAGAGGTGAGGAGATGTCATCCTTCAGACTTCTTAAAGCTCAACTGAAAAGGGCTCTGAGCAACCTGACCTAATTTCTAAGCTGCCCTGTTTCAAGTAGGAGGTTGGACTACACAGTTCCTTCCTCCCAACACCTTTCTATGGTTCTAACAGTTTTGGTGTTCATATAAAAATGCAAATAGCACCACACAGCACATTCTAACAGCCTATTGCTAACTAACTCTGAGAGATAAACCAACCAAACAAAAAAATCTATTATTTCTCCCACTACTCTGATTTGATTTACCCTGAAGAACTTAGCTCTCTGATATGATTTACACTTTCTGCTTGACCTTATGCCTGACAGGAATGGCTCCAGCACAGCACTATCTTTCACTTTTTCTTTCCCTGGCACCCACACATTCCTAACAGGGAGCAGCTTTAGACTGAATTTTGCTGGAGAAGGAAAAGAGAATTGCTCAGGAAGGGATAGGTACGTAGCAGCGATAGACAACTTCATGGCAGGTGGAGGAGGAAGCTACTGTCAAAAAGTATGGTTGTCACTTGCGTTTACAATCACAGTGGTACCATGGCATACCAGTACTTGCGCAGTATTAGCCCATCACAATGTCTGAGCATTGCACAGTGCGATTCAGATCCCTCTAACAACCTATCTCTGTTATTTGCTACCTCACAGACCTTTATGTCATCCGAAAATTTCACCAGCAAAGATTTTACATCACTGTCTGGATCAATGATAAAAATATAAAGTAGTCCTGGCTCCTAGGAGACTGTAGAAAGAATGGTATTTCTCATTGATCTCTCCCCATTAGCAACTACATTTTGATACCTGTCAGTGAGCCAGGTTCTAATCCATTTGCTATGTAGCCTGTTAATGCTACACAATGCAGTGTTTTTAAATTGAAATGTTATGTGGTACTAAATTAAATACCTCAGAGAAATCAAAGTATCTAATATTGACACAGCTGTCTTTATCAACCAGACCTCTAACTCTGCTGAAAGCAAAACAAAAGTAGATTTGTCTGAGAAGAGGTTCCATACTGGCAAGCCCAATTATACCTTCAGTTTCTAATTCTTACTTAACCAAGTCACATAGTCCATTATTCTACCTCAGGCTAGCATCTGACCAATGATTACAAATTCACTCTCTCAGTCTTTTAACCAGCGAAACTGTATTGCCTATCCCTTGCCTAGCTTTTTTTTGTCAGATTCCCAAGGAGTAGAGGTAAATACCGAGGCAAGAGTAGGTTCCTCAGTTCCTTACAGCCCCATGTGTTGTAATCCTAAGAGTCGTAACATGCTTTGCAAAGTGTGCTGGCCTCCTTCTTCTGTACCTTTTGGCACATGGTCACAACATGTAACAAAACACATTTAATAGGAAAGGGGTGAAAGGAAGGTTACCCGTAGAACAAAACAAAAGCAATCATTTGTTACCACTTCTGAAGCCAATTCACGTAAACTGGGTAAAACCAACTCAAAAACACCAAAGCAATGGACTGGCTTCTGACTTCTACAGATTTATCAGCTGGGGTGCACTATGAGCTCCAGAATGGAAAACTCTTTCCTGTACTCTCCAAAAGGATTCTTTCACACTCCTGACATGCACACTTTGGCTCTGCTTCCAAAACCAGGGCCAGACCTGATGTGTGGGTCTCTGAAGAGTGTTGTTTTTTCCTCCCTTTTGTTCCAAAAGAACCAAGGTGTTCATTCCAACTTTTCAAAAAGAATGTGAAAATCTCAAAGTCCTGTACAAATGAAAATTACCATTCTCCTGACAGTTCCTGGAATCATTTCCAGACTCTTTCTCCCTTAGTTCCCTGCTAATGTTTTAAAAACATTAAAGCTCTGCTCCCAGCTTGTAAGTTATTTTGAAATTCAAATCTTTTGACTTTTGAAGTAGAATTGTTTCACAGCTGTCAGGAAATACAGGGAGGCTGTTATTTTCCCCAAGTTACACAATGGATCAGTAGCTCATCAAGAATAAATATTTATTTATAAATCAGATGAACTATTTATTCTTTCATGCATCTATGGACAGGTAAAAAGTCCTGTTCATTAGAAAGGATGTTTAACCTGAAGAAGGTCCAAGTAAAAATCAAGTACTTAAAAATCTGATTAAGAACATCAATGTTCATATAACACAGCTTCACAAAGACAACAGACTATTCATGCTTTAAGATGCCATTTGAGTAAAAATACCCTTACGCTTTCTTTGAATGCTTTACACAGTGATGAGATTAAAAAAAAGAGAGAGACAGAGAATCTCAAGAAGAGCAAGTCAAAATTCAGACATTTATGCAAAGAGGAAGAACTAAACTTCACTTTTCCTGAGGTACATTTCAGGGAAATGCACGACAGATATGCATGCATTTATGCAAATACACAAAGTCTGCGCACCATTTTACACTACAGCTTTCATTTTGAAATCTGGAGAAGACAGACAAACATCGTTTCATCATTTGCTTTTTCTGCAACAACACATACAGGATTTGCTTTTAAAAGTTGTTTGACACTCGAGGAACTGCAGTGTCCTAATTTAACTGTGCCATTGGGAACCATCAAAAAAACAGTTTTGTCAGCCAGCTTGGTAGCTTTGCATCCTACTTAGTGGCAAGAAGTTCAAGTCTCCACTGGCTGCCTGGGACAATTCTCAACACAGTTCCAGACACTCATTTCCAAGTCCATCATGAAAAGAAACAAGGTCTGAATGGTATTTTCTGAAAACAGCCTCACTCACCTCTCCTGTTCTATAAGTTAAATGGAAAAAATAAAACAACTGAGGATGGGTTCAGCACACAACGCAAAAAAAAAAATCTGAGGACACTGGAAGACTTGTCTAAACCTCCCCTCCTTAATCAAGTCAACCTGCTTTTACCCTTAGAAACAGAACAGTTTTGGCTTAGAGTTACAGTTCCACTTTAAGGCTAATTAATGTTGCTCAGTGTTTCCTAAATAGGATATAAAAGAGTACTCCTCTGCAGTATCTGTTATTTTCTGAAACAAACAGCAGCTAGAACAGATTCATCAGGGACAGAAAGAGTCATCAGAAATCAGTACATTTTGGCTGTGAATTTAGATTATTTAAGTTCATTACTTACTTCATGAGGCAGACTTTTTTTTGGGGGGAGCGAGTTGTGTGCTGTGAAGAAATTTAACTTTTCAGAACATACACAGAAGACTAAAATGTCTTTTTACTTCACCATCAAATCAAATAACCTTTTCTCTCTACATATACTCATTTTCAATTTCATCTTGGCACCTGTTATTCTTTCATAACATTTCAAATATCATAGTTAAATATAAGCTAGATCATTTAGTTTCTAGGTTATAAAGCTCTGGCTTCTAAATATCTCATCACACATCAGTGCACAGATCTTAACAAGTCTTTTCCAGTACTGAATCCAGTCCCCTGCCACAACCATGATGTTCAAAAACACAAAATAGACAAGCTCTGCAGTTTGTCTAATTTATGAACTTGATAGTATCCCTCTCAGATTCCACAACTGGATCCATATGCTCATTTATATCTGTTTTAACAGAGCAGCATATGGAGACAGTTTGGGTTGTAAATCCAAAGACAGATGGAATGGAATGGGAATATCATTATTTTCCTCTACCTGCTGAAGGTTTGGGATTCAGTTTCTCATCTTTAGGGCTACACCAAGTTTCCCAAGCTTTCCAAAGGCAGCAAAGGGCAAGGAAACCCACTAGGAACACGGACACTCTAATTTCAAACACTTGCCCTCGCTGTCAGACACGACTACAAGTTATGTGTTCATGTAGCACGTCACAAAAATCACTCCTCTACCAAATCATTCCCTGCTATCCCTTTATTTTATCCAGGAGAACCCATATTGAAATCACTAAAGAATTCCATTTTTCCAAAGCCCAACTTTGTTTCCAAGATGTTGGGGTTGGTTTCTTTTTGTTTGTTTGTTGGTTGGTTTTTGGGGAAGAGAGGTGGGGCAATTAACTTAATGGAAAAAATTCAGTTTAAAACCTCTCTATTTGATTTAAATGGTTCCACTCTCCCTCCTCCCCAGCCTTAAATACACACAACTTTTTCCTGATCTTAGCTGATTAACATCTTTTTACTTGTTTTCTCTTGCTTAAGTCTCATCTGGAAAAAACAAGCCAAGTTCTATCACTATTTATGAAGCTTCTAAAAAATTCCTACCTTACATCAAAAGAACTGATTTGATACTTCTGGAGTAATCCTAAAGTAATTCAGCCACTCAGAATTTCTGACAGGAATTTTATTAAACTCCCTAAACTTTCTTCACTAGACTTTACTTCACTATTACAATTTTAGATATCATTTTCTAAACTCCAATTCTCCTCCAAAAGCTGTAGAAGTCACTTTTCAGATCCTCCAATTTCTCTTCTTCAAACTAAGCTTCCATGATTTAAAATTATCACACATCTCCAGCATTCTTTTTTTACCACCATTCAAAAAGACATTTCCGAGTCATATTTAGTCCAAACTAAATGTTGAGTTACTTGCATTGAGACCTCTTTCTGCTCTGTGGAGTCTTAGAATCTGGCTCTTAATTCATGTTTATAGTGACTGTATTACTTTATATACTTTTTCTGCAAAGAATCTTTATCTAACCTCGTATTCTAAATATACACCATGCCAACTACGATAAATAAAAGCAGCAGTACAGCCTTCCTCCAAATGTCAGAAACACTGAAAAGCAAGATTAGACATTCATGCATAATGGTCAGAAAGTTTATTTTTAAATTCTAGAAAATGAAATAAAAAATACGACTGTTTTGTCATTCCCTGAACAGATCTGATTTCCCCTGAAGTCTTTGCTCATCAGTCCTACCAATGATCTATTAAAAGATATTCTGCAACCCTTCACTGCTTCCTAAACAGAGCCTTATATGGGCAGCAAAGATCAAGGAGACCATGCACCTCTAAGGCAGATCCAGAAGTAGACCCAAGAAATAAAGCTGATATTCAGGTCTGAAGCGTCAGCAAAACTGCTACCACTAGATCCAATTAAAAATACTTAGATGGGTCACTGGAGGACCATTAAGATGTTACAACACAAATTCAAATAAACAGTAAAAGAATTTATTATTACTATATTTTGAATTAAGATGAACGGTACAGAAATTCTGTATCTTAAAAAAATAACAACTGCCACCTCCTTCTCTATCTGGATTTCTATAGTTGCATGCACCACTAAAATTGCTAATTCTGAACTTTTTCCTAAAGCACAGCAAAGCATTTTCCCAAAAGGAAGATACTCACAAACTTAGTCTACATTAAAGAAGAACAGTAAAATTCACAGCTGCTCATGACTTGCCAGTTTTCTAAGGGTAGGATTTTTCAAACACCAAATTGCAACCCCTCTGTAGACTTACACTGGTCACTGTGCATAGTATTATTGTCACAGAGGAGACAGAATCACGGAACGGCCAGGATTGGGAAGGGACCTCAAGGATCATGAATCTCCAACCCCCCATCACATGCAGGGCCACCAATGGCATTAAACATGCCATGTGCAATGCACTAAGCACGCCTGTTCTAGTGAAGGATTTTTTCCCCATTATGAATAAATAATTATATAATAAGATGCGTTACAAAAAGCTGTGAAAATTAAGCAACATATGGCTCTTAGATATACAGTGTTTAAATTGCTGTATAGATTGGATATTCTCTAGTGATAGCTGAAATTGTGTGGGTTGTTTTGGGGTTTTTTGGTTTTTTGTTTTTTTTTTTTCTTGGCCAACTGAAAGCCTTAAAATAGAATACAAGTCCTTTAAACTGGTAATGATTTTCAAATGCTCAACAAATTGCTTTTTTTGATTAATGACTAATTTGAATACTCAAGGGTAGAGTCCCCAAGCACTTTGTATTAAAAAATTATATTCTCCATATAGTTCTTCTGTAATGAAGTAGTTTAGAAATTTACCCCAAAGCATTCACAGATATTCAAAACTTGACTCAGAAACTATGTTAAAACCCCAGTGACTTTTCTACCAATATCATTTCTTAGAAAAAATAGAGGAGTTTGTTCATTCAGTTGTTCTTGGTTTTTGCTTTCTTCCCCCCCCCCCCCCCCCAGGGAAAAAAAGCACTGCATTTCCAAGTCTTACTTTAAACTCATGGACTCCAAGAAAGCGCACACAAAACAGATAACTTGATTTTCAAGACATTTATTCATTACTCTGATCTTCAGCAGAAAGAGATCAGAAAACATTACAGCACTGGATAATAACATAAAGTACAGGAATACTCTCCAGTGTTTTTTCAGTACACACCGTAATATTTTCCTAGATTACGCAAAGTTTCTGTCAATCAGCACTTTCTGTATCAAACTTCTGCCCTGAACATTCATCACAGATGTGCTCTGCTAGGCACTCGGACTACCATTTTGGCCATGCACTTTTCAAGTTCAGATTGTTTTGTTTCTGATCATGGCCTTAGCTCTGAGTTTTCAAGAGTTTGGTGATGCAGATCCTTCTCTCATCATCCTCTTGGAGGCAGAAGGCTGTAGCCTTTGCTGTTAACTCTACAGCATAAAACACCTTTCTCAGTGTTCAAATAATACATTTGCTTCACAGCTCACCGAAGGTACTCAATAAGACTGGACAAATCACTGTCAAACCACAGGACACCAAATATCACACCACGTGTCCTCAAGCTTTCAATCTAAAACTTAACTGAGAACTTGTGGCCTCATTTGTAAATGAGGAATTTTATTCGTAAAGCCATGTTGAAATAAAAGTTTTTCAGGTTCTAAACCAAGTATATTTTACTGGTATAAAACAGGTTTTTTGTAAATTACAAGTTATTTTGAGAACTACCAGCACTGGAAGGTAATGCCATTCGAGCCACTTCTGCCTTCCTTTGGGGTATCAGTGAATATCCTTCTGAAGTTCTAATCAGCTGCAACAGCCAAGAAACTATGGAGAACTCAATTGCTTCTCTCTTTATGAGATGTATGGTCTTTATTTAAGATCGCCTCACCCCTTCTATCAGTCACAACAGCTGAAGGTGATCTTGCCTAGCAGTCTACTTAACACCGTGAAATCATAGAATCCTTAGAGTTGTGAGGGCCTCCATTTTGTGTTTGGTTGGCTAAGTAAGCAAAGATGCCTATCCTGGAAAAGGCTTAATACCTTTCACAGCTAAACAACATTACAAATCACTGGGCTATAAACATAATAAAGCTAGAAATAAATGGAAAGACTGAACTGAGCTATTTTAAATACACATGTACTTATAAATCAGCAAAATAAACTCACTAAAGAAGTTCTTCAAAAGAGTCTTTAGAATAACAAAGATAAACAACAGACAGGAACAATTCAAGCATGACCTTCATCTCCTTCTTTTGACAGTAGCGCAGAAAATGAGTGCAGCTACTTTTCTTAGAAGCATCAAATAACAGCAAGTAATAACAATCTTAAACAAGGAGAACAAAAGGCATATTCTGGTTCTCAAACTGCATTTCTATACCTACCACCGCCATAACAGAACCTAAGTGCTATTCCTTGGTGCAGATAAACAGTTGAAAGCTTGTGGGAAAAAAAGGCAATGCTGCCATAAGATTTCAAGTTCTTCAGTATATTTTGAAAATTTCAAGTAATGCTATAACAAGTAGTAGTGGCTATACTTAATGTTCAAGCATACTTTTCTGTTGTAATCCAGTTCAAGTAGAAATCCTCATTTTCACATTAATTTTTGCCTAACTAAAACAAGAGTCAACGTTGTTTAGGAAAACAATTCACAATCAAAACCAAGTTATTCAGAGGACAGGTTTGACAATCTGTCAAGTTCACCATGAGCATCACGGTTAGTTTGGCAGTAAATAAGCCATTCATTTTTAAGACCTGTCTAGATTTAGAATGTGAGATTGGTTCTGTACCACTTGCTAATTTTACTATACCATGCTTTTAACATAAAATGCTAGCTTATTTCCAATAGAGACTATTTTATCTTTGTGCATCTTTCCCATTCTGGTGTACCAGTATCTCGTATTTTCCTTTCCAAGTTCCCCATGAACCTAGTTCTGAGCACAGTATTATAGCTCTTCCGTCTTGTTAAGAAATACCCCATTTAATTTGCAGAAACTTCTTAAACCCTAAACCAAAAAAAAAAAAAAAAAAGCTTAAGTGTCATGGAAAGATGTCTTATTTGTGCTTGTATGCTTCTATCAGCTTTAACAGTTGGTTTCAAATGATTTTGAAGTTGCCACAAAATTACAAACAGCATTTGCTTAAGGATCTGTTCTACTAAATTCAGACTACAGAGGAATTAAGATTTGTTCCTAAATTCCAGGCAAAGGATGTTGGAAGATGGTCCAATTTGCCTCCTACCATCACCTTCAAAATACCCCAATTAAATTACAGCACATCTTATTTTTTGATCTTGACTTGGTGGCTGGCTGCTTGTTGCTTTCATTACATAGCTATTAGAAAAGAAGTTTTTCTTAATGGTTGCACCCAAGCACCAACAGTTGGTGGTTGCACTATACCCCCAGGCTATCAGATTTACTACAAAAGTGCAGCAGAGTTGAGTATCACTTTGTAGCTTTAATATCAATAGGAATTTTACGGTAAGCAAACAAGATGTATTTTTGCCTCTATGTAATGGATTATAGGGATTGCTCGAAATGCATTAACTATGAAAACATTAAATATATAAAGTTTTAGAAACCAGATGCTAATCCCTGAGGTCCCAAATCACAAGCTCCTTACTACATTAAGGAACAATCAATTTTATGTTCTCGAGGTTTGTGAACTGAGCCATAAACCTTTAAATCAGTGAACTGTAAATACCATACCTATGAAAATGAACACTGTGTACCATTTATAATACTGCAGTCAAACTCCTTGGCTTGTTTTTAATTTCCTTAGACAGAAGAGTAGGGAGTCAAGGTTGAAAGAGAACAAATAGCAGACGTGATTGTTTATTTTGTTAAAAGTTCCTCACAAAAATCAGTGGGGGCTTAGGAAGTACTTTATACAAGCACTTTGTGTCATCTTCCCAGGCTCAGGGTTTCTGGAAGTTCTGCAAGCATCTCACAATTTATACTGTCACACTCTTTGCCTCAACTGGGCAAGTGATACTTGTGTCATGAATCCTGGAGCTGTGGCTGAGATAACCCAGACCAGGAGAGCTGTCAGCGTTCAACACAGCTCCTTTTCCATCACTGGAGTCAGGAGACAAAGGCATCAATTAATTTCATGGTGCAAACTTAATACCTACCCAGGGACCAGAAACCCATAGTGTAAGATAAAATAAAAAAAAAAAAAAAAAAAAAAAAGAGGAAAAAAAAGAAAAAAGCCTGGAAACGACTTGCAGCATTGCCAGTAAAAAAGAAATGTCTCTACCCTAAGCCTCATCAAACTTTACACAGAGAATGAGCCTAATGATTCTGGTATATCACCCTCATTCTTGGCCAGTGTAGTTATTTTACTGAACCGCACCCATGAGATGGCATTAAATAATTATGTCTTTTTAGTACTTGCTTACACATAGCTGTAAGAACTTCACATAGGAGCACATACAAATAGTCACTACATCAAGCCAAACATGATTTAAGATCACCACCTTCACTGTTCAGTCCTACAAACCTAAAATTCAAATGACTTTGAATGGGTTTTCACATGAACAAGGAGAGAAGCGCTGGCCTTTATTTGACATCCTTCTGTCTTCTTAATTAACCTTTGGATAATTCAGAGTCATCCCTTTGTCTCTGCAGTCAAGTATAACAATCTAAAAAGCAACTTTCACTATTAGGAAAATGTCACCATTACCTTTCAAGGGGAATAGAGAATCTCTAATATTTCTGGTTGATTCATAGATCAGAAATTAATCTGGTTTGTTATCTTGAATTTTGTTACCATTCAAAACAGGTGTGCTGTAACAAAGAGCCAAATTAGGATGGTACATCACACCCTGTAGTTGCTTTGACTTGATATTATTGTAGCTATTTTTAAAGTCTCTTCAGAATGACATCTGGCAGCAAAAATATATACTTAGAATTAATTATAAGAGGAAAAAAATAATGAACATTTATTAATTTTCCATTTCCCAACAGAGTTTAAACAGGGAACAAAAAAACACTAAAAAATATATAAACGTATTCTCCTATCAGCATTGCCATCAAATCAATTACCAATATGAAGTTAACCTGGAAGGTTATTTCTGAAGGAGGAAAAGAACACAGCCAGTAACAACTTATCAGTTAGCATAATACCATTTATCACTTTTCTGACTTCACGTCAAACATTTCATCTAATACTAGCTCAGTTCAGTGGAAAACTTTAGGTCACAGCAAACACTGACTTCAGTAGAAGTGGCCATCTGCTTCAGATTAGGTGTATAAGCAAACACCCACAGAATCAAAGCCAAAAACAGCCATACAGGTAAAGGTCCTCAAGCATAGATTAATCACCTTGTCCCCCCAAGGCCAGGAACACACTCACCAGTTTATTTTAAGAAGTTATGATCTCATTTGTTTAGAAGCAAGCAGACATTTATATCTGTTTATAAAATAGCTTTTTTATTATTATCATTTGCAAGAATGTAGGCCTCTGGTAACATATAACAGACATTTAGAGAGAAATCCTACTTTCACAGACTTCCTATAGCTAAGACAGATTCAAAGGGGCACAAAATTTCATCTGAACTCTTGGATGCCAAATTACTTTCCCAGGCTTGGACTAATTGACTCTGCTGCTTCTACTTCTCTCTGCTCATCTGCAAGATATTTTCTTTTACGCACATTCACTTTCAGCATCTTGGAAATGCACTTTATATGCACTTTTCTCCCATGCGTGCTTTTTATTTTTCACTGCTTTTGCATTGCATCCTGTCATTCCATTTCCTCAGATTCATTGTTTACTTGATCAAGTTCCCAGAGTGACTTCATCTACTTCACAGTATCTAAAGTGGAACTTCCTCATCTCCTGGCGTGTATCATTCCTCCAATACCTACAATCTTTACAATTTCATTTTCATCTGCCACATAAAGCCTCCAAGACAGAAAAACACTTTTACAGGAAGAGAATTGAGATGCAAACACAAAAGGAAAAATACACATAGCAGTTTGAAGGCAGGATCTGTGTCACCTTCACTGGATTTACCTAAATAATCAGCATTTAGTGCTAAATTTGCGTATCAAATGGAAACAGAAGTTAGCAAAGAGTGTTCATTAACTCATAAGACAGCATTTAAGCGACATCTCACAGAGGTGTCTGTTGGCACTGGGTAATACAGAACCTTAAGCTACTAGTTTGGATTAGGGACCAACCCAAATAAGAGACGGTTGTCTTTGATTTCAGTGACTACTTAAAATCACCGTCAAGACCTGGACTGAAGGGAACATTTACCTAGAGGTGCAGGCAGACAAGATCATTCTACTTGCCACGTGTCAGCAGCTGCACATGTTCCTGTTCCTCCACAACTCCTATTTCACAGCACAAGGAGCCCTTAAGCAGATGGAAACAGTCACACAGCAGGACGGAACCCATCAGCTTGGAGCACTGACAAGGCAAGCACCAGTCTGACTCCACACTCGCCACGCGTGTTCCCCATTGTAGCACACCCAACATCCCTGGCACCCAATACCAAGTCCTGGTCTAACTTTAACCACACTCCCATCTGTCCTCCTCCGAGTTCTGTATTGTCCACATCTCCTGTGGACAGTGATAAAGAGGAATAAAATAGCAATGTAGGAATGGGAAAGCTAAATCCCTAAGTTTTCCCCTCAGCCCTAACCCTGGCCATTTGCACTAGCACTATTTTTATCCCTTAAAAATACAAATATCCTAGGACACCCAAAGGTCTGAGGTCTCGTAAGGTTTTGGGAATGTGTGCTGACAAATCTCTCTAGTTATCAAAAAACTGTTGATTCATTTATTCCAGTGCATTTGCAACACTGTGCAGTGTGCAAGTATGGATGGCATGGAGAAAGCTTCCTCTCAGGAGACAGGGAGAAGGTGATAATCCCCCCTTTCTGTAGTGCTGGCATACATAATACACAAAGAGGCAAGACATCTTTCTGACAGGCTTTCATTTCATTCCTATCTCCTTTACACTCATTTTAAAGATTGAAATCACTCCAAAGACCCTGAACTGAAAATTAGTAATGTCCCATCTGGAGCCCAGAGTTAAGTAATGTAAACAGTCGTGTGGGAGAAAATGTACAAATACATAAAGTAAGATTAACCTTCTCACATGGCAGAAATAGTGGATTCCCCATCATATTTCCAATTAAAGATGAAAGAGACTAAATATGCACCAACATATTGGATTTTTTCCTATTCCAACTTTCCCGATGGGAATCGTTAAGCATCGCTCCCTTCAGTATCAGGCTGAAGAACCATTACTGCATGCAAATCCACAAAGCTGTAGTATTTCAACATATCTATTAGGCTCAGAAGAAAAGGTGTAACGTACAGATATTCTCAGAGAGCGAGTTAAGTAGCCTTACTGGAAAAATACCCTGGTGACATCAGCATCAAACCCTCAGACTCTCACTTCCCTTGCCTTACAGTTTCTCATCACATCTGACTCCATTCTTGAGCAGCCCCAGAAGTTCTCTTTCGCCTCCTGCCCCAAGGCCAGGCTGACTTCCAAAGATGGACACCCATCTCTACAGCACACACGCCCCACACTTCTGCACTCACCTCTACCCAGAGTACAGACATCCTGCTGCCTCTCCACAGGCTTTATCATTATTATTATTATTTTTGCCTCTTAGGGACTCAGATCCCCAATCAGGCAGCAGCAAGTCTCTTGGCTTTAAAGGATTCCTTCAAAACAGGCATTCACGTAGTGCTCAATTTCAAAGGCTTTGCTGATCTGCGGAAATAAATGCTTCAAGAAGGGAACTGAATGAGAAATCAGCACGTTTTGTCTGGTTTAAGAGTAATTAACGTTATGTTTATAACCTTTCCCCACTCAAAAATTACGCTCTAAAATACGAGCCCCTGCCATTAACGGATGCTAGCTTAGAGAACAGAAATCAGCATTTGCAATGAGAGGAAATCAGCGGAGGTTTTATCGCTGAAAGGCCAACAAGACTTACGAAGAGATTCAACCTCTAAAGCCCAGCAGAATCTCGTTTAAAAAAATAAAAAAATAAAATAAAACGAGCTCTGAGCACCGGGACTCGCAGGCGTGACCCCGCGCCTCACACCGCGTAGGCTCACTGCCACCTACAGACGGACAGACAGAAGGACGCGTCTCGATTTCCAAGCATGTTAACACCGACGCGGGAGAGCACTGAATCTTTCCACACGAACATGAAGTGCAACCAACTACCACAACATAACGCAACCAGCGTGCGTAAAGAACATCCCCATCACTTTCCCGTCGAAAGACCACATTGGCGAGCGTGACCCATTTCCACACCGAGCATAAGAAGAGAGAGGCTGACAATGAAGTAACGATCTCCTGGTATGTATAACACGCACTTGTGGATAAGAAATCAGAATTCTGCCTCCAGTCAGAGATGAAGGCTCTGAAAAGCAAAGAGAAAGCACAATTTCACAATCATTCCAGCATTATTATTTTCCCTAGTTAGAAGGAAAAGGAAAACTGGGCTGAAGTTTCAGGCAGAAACTTTTTCTAACGTGTTTATGAGCATTTCAAACATTTTGCAGAACGTGCCTTGATGTTCACTGTTAATGCTGAGGTACTTCAAAAGTGTTCACCCCCCTCCCCCAGCAAGAAGTGATGAGCAGTGTTTAATTTTCATTAGGATTAAAATATATATATATATGTCAGTAGAATGAGTTTTTGCATAGATTAGAGAAATAAAGGCAACAACATTGAATCACAAACATAGAGCCTTTAAAATGGCACAATTATAGTCAGAATCCTACAGTAAGAACACTAAGATTTGTCTTCAGGAGTATCATAAAATTAAAGATATATGTACATATATATATATTCTTAATAATACTGGACTATTTGCCTTAATACTATTTGAAGAAAATGCCACACATCAATTTTGTTTTGATACAACAGGACACACTACTGGAAGCTTCGGTAACTACATCACCTGCAGGACTGGCACACTGCAGATATGCTGTAAATCCTAACGGAGCTCCTTGAAAGTCCAAGACACAAGATAGAAGAGCTGTGCTTGTGTAGTAAAGCCATGAGAAGAACAATGGCCAGACCTGAGGCTGCCAAAATTGTCTTTCCTGAATTGTTCTCAGATGCAGAAATCCAAATTGTCCTAGTAAAGCTATACATCTACCATCTCTGTCCAATTAAAATACTGGTAGCAGTATTATTCACTTAAATTGCACTTACTCAAGGAGTCTAAACTGATTTTATAGCATCCTCAGAACGACAATTTCAAGTAATTCACCTTCCATACTTCTGGTCCCAAGTATAAAAAGAACCCCAACACAAAAAGGCTTTACCACAAGAACAGAATGGACGGACATGCATAACTGAAGTAGAAGGTACAATTCTCACCACGCACAATGCACCAGCAACCACTGAACTTATTTCTCTTGTGTAGCAATTTCTGGGGGCATGAATTTAAAAAAAAAAAAAAATAGCACTGCTTGATGCTTCAAGTCACCCGATTCCAAGACTCAGCACTGACTTTACTAAGAAGTATATGGAAAGGTCTAAGTTCTCACTAGCTTGATTATGTCAATTTATGCTCAAGACTGTAGAACATTTGAAATCATGTTGCAGTAGAGCCCGTGATCTACTCCCTCTAAGGGCTGACCCTTTAAATCTTCATGTTCATCTGCTCCATCCTAGATCTCATCGCAGTTCCTGTGGTCTGATATATCGGGTCTGATATATCGATTGATCTAGGCCAAAATCACTCTTGTTTAAACCCAAGGTATCATAAATAAGGCCCAGGTCCTCCTGGATTCAGGTTTCCATCAGGTCCATCCTGTCAATCAGATCCTATTCACATGCAGAAGAAAGATAGGCAAAAGTAAATCCCAAACCAAAAAAAGTATTAACTGGAACACTTGCCCTGTAAGGGATTCAGAAGCTGTGCTGGGTCCAAGGGAGAAGAGAGCACTGAGGCTGTGTCCATGCAGAGTGTTTAGATGGGAATTAATGATTCTTGTTTAGACAGATAATGTTTGTTAGACTGTGGGAGATAGCCAAGGCCTATCTGCAAAGTACATTCAGGTCTATCATACAGTTTCCAGTGTGATAACACACTAATTAAAAACAGAGGTATAAGCTCTGACTCCTTAAATTTCCCCCTGTAGGAAGAAATGCAGTGAATCCTATGGGAACACTGCTGGGAAGACCTGGCTAAAAGCATACAGGAGGCACAGAGGTCAAGATGTTCCCACTTGAGACACAGAACTGAGAGCAGTGAATCGCTCAGCAAGCTCCTAAAAGTGCACCTGCAACCAAAGAAAACTCCAGAAGGCATGGAGCAACTTTATTCAAGCAGTCATAGCTTGCACAGCACTCTGCAAAAGAAACAGCTATAAGTTCATGTTGTCTTGAGTAGAGGGCGCTTGATCTTACAGAAGGCTGGAAGCACATCAGTCCTCTCATACTCTTGAAATCACTGCCTTCAAAACGTAATAAAACTGCCGAGATTTTTTGGCTACAGAGAATTCTCTACTTCTCATGTCAGCCACTATAACCCATAAATATTTCAAAATACGTTTTTCATCTCCATTTTGCTTTACGCTGTACAGAAGCGTGGATAAGCACTTCAGAATCACACTGTTTTGTACCTTTAATGAGCTGCAGAGAACATTTTTAAGTATATGCATTTACACCAACTCCATCAGCCTCATTCAGATTCCAAAACGTTTCTATTTAACAAAATTGAAAATCACCAATGAAAGACTTAAAATTGAAGCATGCTAATTAACCTTAGTTCTTGCTAAACTGACTGTAATGCTCTTGGAATCTAAACCCCTGTCTCCCAATTGCTAAACGCTGCACTTTGCCATGAAGACCCAGCAACTCAGTCCAGCATCTCCAAGTGCAATCACAACCTAGAAGATGTGTATGAGTTCTTTCAACATACAGCTCGAACAGAAGAACTATTTCGCACCCCAAAGCAATTGTGCAACTAGTAATCACCTTATCATGACCAACTGCCTCACCACGCGCACCACGTACAAGAATAGAGGCAAGCACAAGGGTTGTTAACTCATGGAAGGTGTTGAAGAGTCGTTTGGTTTTCTCATCCTCTGGTTCTGCCTGTCCCAACACCTCAAAGGGGTCTTTTTGGTTTTGGTTTTGTTTTGTTTTGCTTAACCATGGCCTTCTAGGACAGTACTATATACTCCCAGGCAAACTTTCCACTTCTATAAGGTCATCTTTAGCATTATAAACTTATTTCTTTTTCTGCAGTCTTTCACAGAGACCGTCAGGTTATTTTTGTCATGAAGCACTTACATCTTTCTAAAGTCAGATAAGGACCAAGTGCTGAAACAAAGCTCATGACCCAGCAAATACGCTGAGAAGACAACTGGCACATCTCCACTGGTCATCAAGTGTTCTTGCAGTTGACAACATGTTAAGTAGTCCATATTTTATACAAGACAGATCCGCAATTCATAAATAAGACATTTTATTCTAGTTATGTAGCCATTTCTTTTAGAGCCCCCGTAGCTTTTAGTTCATGTTCTTTCCCAAGATTTCTGGCTGTAAGTCATTAAAAAGACAATACTCTCCTAGAACAGCATTTCTCCCAGAAAATATGAAGTACCAAACTTTCCATTGCTAATAGAAGTACTCATTGTTCAAGCAAATTAACAACAAGGCTATATCCTTGTTCAAGTAAGAGAAGAAAGAACTTTGGCAAGAAAGAAACATTTGCTGATTTGTCATAAGAACAGCCTCAACATTTTCAAGGAAAGAAAAGTTGCACACCAAAAGGCAAAGACAAATGGCATTTTAGTTGCTTCTGTTGGTGTGGATTAGGTTGGAAATTTTTTTAAAGTGGTAACATCGCATTATACTTTGAAGAACTTCCAATACAAACTATGCTTGCTCATAGTAACATTTTAATGGTTGATGATTATATTAATCACTAAATGTTCTGCAGTCATATCAAGAGAGTGACATTTTATGAGAAAACTCATTACAGTACTTCTGTGCATATATTTAAGGGGACTCAGGTTAGAATGTTTTCATTCACAAAAATCAAAGATTCTGAAGGACAAACTACATTTCCAAAGAAACACATAACAATTGCCTATATGTACTGGGAAATACAAAATACCTCTTTTGAAGTCTGTTGAAAAAAAATATCTATGCTGATCCTTTCTGTATTAATCTCAAAAAGCTCTTCCAATGACTCCTCCCCACCTACACAGTTTTTGACTCTACTTTTCCCTTAGTGAGAATACCTAGAAGAGAGGTGAAGTCTTGGAAATACATTTTGGTGAGCAGAAAACAAACTAATGTTTTGGTACAGACATTGAGATCTTGCACCATGCTATTAGGGAGAAAATGTAGGCAAGCTGTCATTTTACTCAACATGGTCACATCTTTTTTCAGTTGAAGTGCTCCAAATTAAGAGCAAAAACCCCAGAACCACAGCATTCTTCACAGATGTTGTATCCTGCTTCCAACACGGAAGAGGTTTGGATTTCTAAACACGCGTGTTCTCATCTCCAATTGCATTTATCATGCATGTTGTTGCATGTTCATTGATTGTATAGTTGCACGATGCCTAACTTCTAGCCCTCTAGGTCATTTTCCTTTCCTCTCACATGCTTAACTTTACTCTTTCTTCTTTACCTCATTACAGTCGTTCATGCCTAAGAGCTTACTGCAGTGGCAAGGAATTTGATCATGTGTAAGGGCTGCTCTACAGGTAACACCTCCTATGCTTTTATTTCAGTCCACAAAACCAGATGTGAATGACGGTACAGCAGTAGAGCTTGAACTTTCCCACCAATATTCCAGTATATTTTGTTGCTTCGCAACAGATGGCAGCAGTAGTAGAGCAGTTGGACAACTGACACACATCTGACGTGTGTATGAAGCAAAGGTGTGTAAATAAATTCCTCCATGCAGAAAAAATTGCACCCACTGACATTCAACACTTGCTGAACATTTATGGAGACCAAACAGTGGGCATGAACACAACGAGGTGGTGGGTAGTGCATTTCAGAAGTGGCAACAGGGGATTACCTCCTCTAGCACAACTTTTTACAAGCATGGCATGCAGGCCTTTGTTCATCACTGGTGAAAATGCATAGCAAATGGCAGTGACTGCATTGGAAACATGGTGGTTCATAGCTGAGAATTTGCTCTGTCCAATAGTATTATTGTGTTCTTTTTCTCTGTAACCATTTCCATGGAAATTAAAGAGGAGGTATTACTTTCAGAGCAATCTATGCCATTTTTACAAAAAAGAAAAAAAAGGAAAGAAGAGTAGAGTGCCTCTGTTCAGAATACTGGTGAAGTCTGGAATCTTCACAGTAAGGGGAAGAACAGAGGGGGCAGAAGTAACAGTCAACAATGTGCAAGATGGAAACACAAAGGACTGAGCTGTAATACCTTCTTAGACATCATTACTTGCTATAAGCCATTTTTATACTAACAGCTAATTTATGACCTTTTTACAAGAAGGGAACCCAGCAGCTTGCTTTTCAAGTTATCTGATTTTAAGGTTATTCATAAATGGTGTGCTGTACTGCATCAACTGCACTCTCTGCCCTTTCAGGGCTTGTCTTGAATCCAGCTCTGACCTTCGTTCCAGCAGCTACTCAGAAACAGAGAGACAAAGTTTAAAAGTTAAAAGAAAAAAATTCAGTGCCTCCTCTCTTAATCGGGAAGCAAGACTCCAATCCACCTGCAGTTTTTCTGCAGGTCCCAGTGAGTACGAGCAAACTTTGAGCAGGCATGTCCAACCATGGCCTGTCATCATCATTGCAACAGTTCTAACCCAGCAAGTGGCCCAGCCCAGGGACACAGGGATGACACACTGCAATGTTGACAATTAATATCCTTGCAAATTAAGCACAGTTCCACATTAAGTCAGTTTTCAAAGATTACAATTTGAAAAAGAAAAAAACATTTTATGAAGAAACACGCTGCCAAATCTGATGCATATCGAGGAAAGCTTCATAAAGAAAATGGAAAAAACACCTGTCACCTCAATAAAATATTTTTTAAAACGTTATAACTCAAACTCTGTGATAAAAGCTAGTTACAGGATAGAAAATCTGACTGCAAAAAAAATCAATTTCCTGATGGTGAGTGTGTCAAGCAATGTGTCCTGATTATTAAAAAAAAAAAATACTTTTTTTGAAAACAGGTTGTCACACCAGACTATAGACAGGTGAACTGAAAAAAGCCAGGAAAATCTATTAAAAAAAATCAGAGAGTAAAGCTACTTATTTCAAATTTTATGCTTTGGCAGTAGATTAAAGTACCAATGCTCCAGATACAACTCAACTTGCCATTTTCATTAGAGGTAGTGATAACTAATATAATGTCACTGGAGAAACTTCTTTGGTGCCACTGAAAGACACAGTAAGTCTCTCGATTTGTATGAAGCAGTAAGTAAATGAATTAAAATAATTTTCTTTAACCTTTGTCACCATACCTCATACAGCTACTGAGAGTGCCTTGGTGATAACTGGCTAAAAAGAGGGAGTTATAACATTAATAGAAGACTGGACAGTTATCAACAGTATATCACGTTACATTAAATCTCTCTGCATCAAACATAAAGAAAACTTATGTGAAAAAAAAATTATAAACAGGAAATATGATGCAAATTGTCAAAACTGTGAATTTCATGAAGTCCAAGGGACTGAATCATCACCATTTCTAGGACTTCCTTAAAAGTATGGGTTCTGATTATGATCATCATTTACTTTTCTGAAGGAAGATGACTAAGCTGGGGTAAAATGCTAGGAAGACTCAGTGATTTGTGCAGTGAAATCAAGTCCTTTATGGAATCAAAAGGAAAATTTGTGCCGTACCATGAAGATTAAAAACGCCTCACAGATTTAGCTTTTTTTGGTGTATCCGACCACTTACTTAAATGAGTTAAACATGTGTCTTCAAGGTGAAAATCATCTTATCTGTTCTGTGTATCAGGCAGTAATAGTTTTTGAAATGTACCTTAAATCGTAGCAGGCTACAGTTATGGCAAATTTCATGCATTTTGATATATAGGATAAACACAGTCCTTTAAACAATGAGAAATATACAGCCATGCTTCACGTTTTGATCCAGGAATTTGAGAATAGGTTTCAAGATTTACCAAAAAATCGTCATTTTTCTGTATATTTGTGACACCATTTTCAGTCAACAGAAATATATTACTTGCAAATTTTCACATAGAATGTACAGAGTTACAATCAGACATTCAATTCAAAGAATATGATTACATCTCTTTACCACAGTTTCACAAGCCCCATCTTATCAAAGAAAACAATCCCTCACTTCACAGTCACACCTTATTCATGTCATTAGCAGTATGCACATTTGTGAACAACTGTTGAAGACAAAGCACAGGAGAAGTAGTATTTCATTGAAAATATCTGATTAACCCCTTGAGAACTCACTGTGAATGGCAACCACTGCCATCAAACTGGTAGTTTCACAAAACAAGTTCAAGCATGTTATTGTTGCTCTGGTTTTTTAAATTAAAATATAAAAAATACAGAAAAAAATAAGTTTTGTTACTTATATACAATAAACTTACTATCTACTTTACATGCAGCCCATGGCAATTACTATTCGCTTAATGCAGCCCAGACAAGTTAAAGGGTTGGACAATCGTGCCCTAGAGCATGGAAAGAATGAAACAGCACACTGCAGGCTCTTGATGCACCTGACATCTTTCCAGGCCTTGGATATTGACTTTATTTGTGAATTCAGTAAAGAATAGCAAAATGCCAGAATGATTTTAATGGAATTTCACAAACCAAGATGGAGATGACCTGGGGTTGCTCTGCAATTCTTTTCTCTTTCTCATGTGTATTCTTAAAAAAGACAGCAGGAAGAACACCTTCAATTCAAATTCACAATAAATGTTCTAATAACGATGTAGAAAAGACTACCAAAAGCCACAGAAAGACAAATTTCATAATACCAGATGCCTTCCAATAAGCCACTGCATTTTCAGTTTTAAGCTGTTTTGTACACAATTATGGACAGTATTCCAGACATAGATCGTAGTGTGATCGTTTTCTACTTTCCTACAAGAAAAGTTACGGAACATGAAGGCACAGATCATAAAGCAATGTTGAGAATATCACTCTTATAGATTATGGCTTCCAGAGTAAAAGTGAGCAAGCATTTGTCTCTTAGCTGAGATAGCACATTTATGACACCCTCATTAGTATTTATCATGCCACTGCACACTTCAGTAGACCAAGAAGCAGCATACCAACAGCTTACATGAGTACTTTCATTTCCTGCACACAGTCAACTCCTTATGTCCAAAAAAGCAATTCTAATACAGTATCTGGAAAATCCCTAATATTCTCAGATTTGAGTAAGTGCCAGTGGCTTAATTGCTGTTGCTATTCTTCTGCATAAGGAATGTTTGTTTTACTAAATATTGATACGAGGTTCAGTTTCTAGCAGTCAGAAAGAAACTACTACATATACTTTGCTGACAGACAATTAAAAGTCAATGTAAGCCACTCATTCCAAGATCTCTCATTGCGCGAGCTTGCTGCCCTACTGGACATCAAGAAAAGGTTAAAAATATACAAGCTTTCTTAAACACAGTTTGCTTAGAAGCTTTATAATTTAATTTTAAATACTAAGATAAAAGCCACACTAGGTAGTGATCTAAAATATTTCATATTACACATACCAATGATAAAATCACAGTGCCAACTTCGTTAATTGATTTCACCCACCCAAATGTACTGTGCTTATAGTAGTAAAGAGTCACTGGACCATAAGCTAAGCCTAGGACCTCAGAGTGATGTACTTGCAGAGCCTGGTTTTGCTTACTGAATACAATGCCAAGAATAATCTGTTGGCAACACACAGGTAGTTAGGAATCACCAGCTACGTGCTCAGGCCCCTTGCTTTTTACTGTTCCTTAGATACTGCGTCCTGCTGATTCTAATAATTGAGAAAAGAAAAAGCAAGGCTCAGAGGATCAGATACACTAAAGGAGGTACAATCAGATTATAACAATGCTACTAGGTAACATAACAGCCAGTCTTTCAGTGGAATTCGCTCAAGAAGCACATTAGAATGTATATGGAAAAAATAGTAATGAGTCAAGCTACGACTAAACAGCTGTGTACTTTTCCCCCTTGCCTGCATTTCCTACTTGTCGGGTTGATTAATCAAATGTCTTCAAGTTTATCTGCTTTTGGATATCTTAAATCTCAACAAGTCCATTTCATGTTCTTGCCACCAACGTTTTCAGTAGATCTCTTCTATCACATTGGAATGACAGATAAGTTCCTGAAGCCAACTTTCCAGAGAGCTCATTATTGTTTCAGACTGTGTACTCACACTGGAGGTCCTCTGCACAAAGGCCTTTAGAATTCCAGGTAATTTTGAAATCTGTGTTGAGGAAAGGAGTCATTTCCCCACTAGAGAAAGCTTTGCAGCAGAGGTCAAAGCAAAGTTCTGCATTTTATACAGTTTAATATCATCAGTCCACATGCTAAGAAATAAGAACAGAAATAACAGCAATAAACCCTAAGTAACTCAATGCAGAACTTGAAATCTATTCTATTTATTTATATGGTTGTCTGCTCTATGTTGAAGAGCCATAAAGTTATTTATGAGACAGTTCTATTATTTTTCCTTCCAAATGTTTCATGCTCTCATTGGCAGCACAGCAACATTATCAGCATACATTTATCATTCACTTGCAGAATGGTGCTGGTCTGTAGCTAACATCCAGTAATTGTTTTCCTTTAATAAGAATAAATAGTGGGAAAGAGAAGGAAAAAAATCACAACTGAAACCCCTTACGCTAACTTTTGGCAAGTTGATCCCCTTCCTTACTACAAATTTTCATCTGCAATAGTGAATTCAACCAGCCTGTAATGCAGCTGCATCAGTAACGGTGCTTCATTATGATTGTCATTATTGTTCACTTGTACATTTACTCTTTCAACATGAAAATAAGGTGCCAGACTGATCAACTATATCAGAAATATCATATCCTGCCTCTGTTCCACACTGTGCAGCTGTTTTCTTTCCATGCAGCTGAAAGGACCATCATCCATCCTGTCTTGCAAGATGTTTATAACAGCAAGTAATTATTTGACATGACTGGAGTCAGAAACATCACCTACTTGTCTTCTTCCTTTCACCTCCTAACAAACACTTCCAAAGTTCTTTAAGCTCAGTCTTGAAGCTGAGACATAATTCTGTACTGGAGACATTGGGTGTATACTGGATATGTTGCTGTAAGGTGGCTTGGAAGTCAACTGTGCTCGTGGAAGCACAAATGTCACTGTCAGAAACAAAGGCCTGTAATCACTCTGAAAGTTTCCTTTTGAAGTAAAAAAAGAGCAGATATCTCTGATAGCTCTGCTTCTACACATTAAAAAGAGAAATCCATGCATCATAGTCAAAACTTGAGAAAATAGCCTACAAGTTTTTTCAGGAGGGTCGGCTGAAGAATGGAGAAGGAAGATATTTGGGTTCTTGGACAAAACATTTCAACTATGTAGGTCTTCCAACTGATTAGATCAAGGCAGAAGCCCAAGATGGTGTCAAATAAGCAAGTGCCAATGAATTGGCTGATATTAATAAATGTGATTGATATTAACCACAATTAGACACAAGGATATAAGGTAACCACTGCCTTCATGAGCTGCAGTCCGCTCTGCGTACGTGTTTGGAAATTACTGCATTTAAATTCTACCTACTTCCTAAGATTCATATGATCCAATTTAAGACATCAATCACACACAGAACTAATGCCATCAACATACAAGTGTAAATGTTATTTGTGTTTGAGTATGTAAGCAATGTGTATTTTTACTAATACTTATCCTTCTTCATGCCCGCTCAAAAGAGTAATATGCTTTGTACACTGCAGCAAGCAGTCAGATACCAAAGGTATTTGTAGAATTTCTCCTCCCCTTTAGTCAGACCTGGAAGCACTCTCTAGACAGCTCTTCCTTTCATTTAAGTGAAGGCCAGCTACAGGGCAGTTTCCCTGGAAATCATGATTTTACAGCACAAACCTGAATTTCCATATATAGTCAAGAACACCTCTCTCCTGCTGAAATCAGACAAGTTCCTCAAGGGACAGCCTGTTTTAAATCATATCCTTTTCCTTGCCTGGTTTTCTGAACAGGTTTATGATCACCAGACCAATGCCTTTGAGCCTATGCAATTATAATTTCTAATAAAATTGTAAGGAGCTCATACGAGCATATATGAAGCGTGCTTTATGAATGGCTTTTACATACAAAATGCTTTAGTTTAAATTACCTCCTAAAGCTAGCTGATTCCATGCTTTAATACGTTCGGGGTTTTTTCCTGATGAAATAACCACTTCTTCATTAAAGTCTACCTTACATTGGTGTGGACAAGCAATTAGAAGTCTAATTATACTGATACCACTCACTAGTAGAATCAAACATTCTTTACATTAAAAAAAAGCTATCCAAGAGAGCAGGAACATGAAAAGCTAGGACTAGAATTTCAAATGCTATTAAACTTCAGATACGGATCAGATGAGTATTAAATCTTACATGGTCTCTACAGCAGCATTTATGTTGGAACCACAGTAAGGTGTGCCTATTTGATCATACTGATCAATGCTCAAAAGATCTTTCACTGGTATAAAGGAACCCTTACTGATCAGTTCACCTTTTTCCATTGTTAAGTTATGAATGCAGTTTACAAGATCAAAGAACAAAAATACCCAAACCCAAGATGCAGACTACTTAAAATCTTGCATTTAATCTAAACTTTATATAATAATCTGGTTGCACACTTTTCTACCTCAACCTCACCAGAAATCACACTGCATTACTTACAGCAGTTCAACACTCAGACAAAAGGGGTCTGTCTTGGGACCGGTGCTCTTTAACATCTTTATTAATGACATCGATGAGGGAATGGAGTGCACCCTCAGCAAGTTTGCTGATGACACCAAGCTGAGTGGTGCAGTCGATACGGCGGAGGGAACAGATGCCATTCAGAGGGACCTTGACAGGCTGGAAAGCTGGGCTCGGGTGAACCTGATGAGGTTCAACACGGCAAAGTGCAAGGTTTTGCACTTGGGCCGGAAGAACCCCAGGCACCTGTACAGGCTGGGAGGAGTTGTCCTTGAGAGCAGCTCGGCAGAGAAAGATCTAGGGGTCCTGATAGATGAGAAGCTTAACATGAGTCAGCAGTGCGCTCTGGCAGCCCGGAAAGCAAATGGGATCCTGGGCTCCATCAGGAGAGGGGTGGTCAGCAGGGATAGGGAGGTGATTGTCCCTCTCTACTCTGCTCTTGTGAGGCCCCATCTGGAGTACTGTGTCCAGGTGTGGAGCCCTCAGCACAAAAAAGACATGGAGATTTTGGAAAGGGTCCAGAGGAGGGCCACAAAGATGATCAGGGGACTGGAGCACCTCCCCTACGAGGACAGGCTGAGTGAGTTGGGTTTGTTCAGCCTGGAGAAGAGAAGGTTGCGGGGTGACCTCATTGCAGCCTTTCAATACCTGAAGGGAACTTACTCCCAGGAGGGGTGTAAACTCTTCGAAAGGGCTGATAATAGCAGGACTAGGGGAAATGGTTTTAAGTTAAGAGAGGGAAGATTTAGGTTGGATGTTAGGGGGAAGTTCTTTACTAGGAGAGTGGTTGGGTCCTGGAATAGGCTGCCCAGGGAGGTTGTGGATGCCCCGTCCTTGGAGGTGTTCAAGACCAGGTTGGACAGGGCTCTGGGCAACCTGATCTAGTAAAGGTGTATGTTTGGTGGCCCTGCTAGGCAGGGGGGTTGGAACTACATGATCCTTGAGGTCCCTTCCAACCCGGATCATTCTGTGATTCTGTGATTCTGTGAAAACAGCCTACCATGATGGACAAAGAAAATATTTAACAGCCTTCATTCTGAAAAATCGTTATCACCTTCTGAAACTACTTTCTCATATCATTGACAGTACACAAACACTTAAGCAAGAACATCTGCAGCATTCTTTCAATACTCTGAAGAAAGCATGAAAAGCAACATGTTAGGCTAAGAGCCTAAGTAATGGGAATTCTTTTCAACTCAGGCAAAAGATGCTTCTCACGTAGGCTTCTTTAATGTTTAAAAAATGAATTTATTTAGACTGCTTAAGGAAGCCAGATGTTGTTATGGTGTTTCCATGCTTCAAAATCCCTTTAACTGTTAGAAGCTAACACGCCTATTCCATTAATTCACACATCTGTGAATGCTTCCCATACAATAAGCATGCTGCGTAATGCATGACTGTAATAGAATGCATTAATGCATCCTTTAGTAATATCAGCCCCCCAGAAAGGAGTGAATAGGCAAGGGGGAAGCTAGAAGCAATGGGCAATTTTGACTTTTTTTTGGCATCAGGCATTGAATACTGCACTTGGAAAGTCTGAATAAAGTCTAAGAGAAGCAGTGCTGCTTTCCTAGGACTAAATTTAACATACACCTGCCTAGGTCTCCAAATAATCAGTGTCTCCTTTTGTTTTATATTAGCCACCACGTCCAAACTGCATAAGTCTAGTTATTTCCAAGCTTCAGATCAGACTATAAAATGGATATACAGCAAATCAGTATCCAAACCATGAACCAATCATCTGTCTAACCACAATTCATTCGAGAAAAAGCTTGCTAAATGCATTTGTATTTTGTTTTCAAAACAAAATACCAGTTTATGAAAATAAAGACATAAAATCAGTGTTGTTGTTTTTGTTTGTTTATTTTTTCTTGCAGTTATTTTCTTTCTGTCTCTGTCAAAGAAATGGCTTTCCTAGGATAGTCAGTCTCCTAAAGTGGTGTCACTGGAAGGAGCAATCACGTAAAGCAGCTACAATCTGAGGCAACTATAGATAAAATAGAGCCAGGGCTCATAGACTTCTAGCTCCTCCGACAACTAATCATAAACTTTAGTACAATTATAGGAACATTGTTCTTCATCCCTAATCAGTCAGAAGAGCTTCTCAACTGAATCCAGTTGAACTGTCATGTGTAGAATGGTTCACATTTTAATATCACGCCATACGCACCATAATAAAGAAACTTGAAAGCTTAAAGACAATGAGAGTGCACACTTAACTGTCCATTTATTACAAGAAATAGTAATTAATCTATTTCACGTGATGAAAAGTCATCTAAAAGTTTCGTCTCTATTTTACTGTTTATGTTTCTGAACAGCAAGGCTTCAGAGAGCGCACACAAAATCCCTGCTATAGACCATGTTTCTGTTTGACCTTTCTATGAATAATACAAGTTCTCTTGGCAGACACTATCCAGTAGGAAATACCAGTGGGCTTCTGGACCTTATGAGGTGCAGGAAGTTGCAGATCTAAGCCTTTTGACAGGTCGGCTTGTTCAAAAGGAAGGTCACAATGCCGTGGAAACCAATTAAAACATCCCAGTTGTAGTTTTAACTTACAGCATGGATCACAGGCATAGAGCCCAGAAATACTAATTCCCAGAGTGAATGATTTCCCTCCTCTCGGTTTTTGACATTCAAAAAGAAACAGTCTAACATTAAGGTACATTTGAAGTATGCTTCTCATCTACGAACAGCAAATATCAACAGCCTATTTTAAAAACAAATTCTGCCTCCCAGCTGCAAGATTTCTATGGTTTTTCTAATCCCTCACACCAAGTATTTCATCCTTGATGATCCATGAAATTAACCATCATTAAGCTCCACAACATTAGCATTTTCCCACATCATTTGGTGCAGGTGTGGTTCTGGTGAGGACATCAGACTCTCCTCTACTTGGAGTAGTTTCCTGGGGACTGTCAAGGGACCAAGGGACCTGTTCTTGCAATAGACATCCTTTGTACCACTGTAACTAGAGGTTAACCAAGTGAAGTAAACAGGTAGTATGAACAGAAGCATAGAAGTTGTGAGGCAAAAAATGAGTGAAATACCAAAATTAAGGACTGAAGGACTGGACACTTCCGGTTGAGAAGATGGCAAAAATGGAGCAAAGCCATCTTTTCTACTTGGAACTTCGAAAAAGCTTTATCTGTACTAGTTCTGGAAAAACTTACTTCTAAAAAGTAAGAGACTTCATAAAAATCACAGAATTCTTAGAGAGGGAGGGGATCTTTAAAGGTAATCTAGTCCAACTCCCCACAATGAACAGGGACATGAGGCTGCCCAGGGCCCTTATCCAGCCTTGCCTTGAAAGTCTCCAGGGATGGCAGTCAACCACATCTCTGGATAACTAGTTCCAGTGACTCACCATCCTTACTGAAAGAGTTTTTCCTTAGATACAATCTAAATCTGCCCTCTACAAGCTTGAAGCCACTTCCTCTTGTTCTGTCATTACTGACTTTGCTAAAGAGTCTGTCCCTTCTTTCCCACAGCTCCCTTCTAGATACAGAAAGACTGCTATTAGGTCACGTTGGAGCCTGCTCTTCTCCAGGCTGAACAGCCCCAGCTCTTTCAGCCTGTCCTCACAGGAGACGCTTCGTCCCTTTGATCATTTCTCCGGCCCTCCTCTGGACATGCTCCAATCCCTCCTGTGCTGAGGACTCCACATCTGGATGCAATACTCCAGGTGAGGCCTCACCAGTGCAGAGCAGAAGGGCAGGATCACCTCCCTCAACCTGCTGGCCAAGCTTCTTTTGATGCAGCTCAGGATATGGTTGGCTTTCTGGGCTGCAAGGGCACATTGCTGGCTCATGTCAAGCTTCCCATCCACCAGTATCCCCACCCAATCTTTTAATTCCTGATCTTGTATTGGGAGTGAGGGTTGCCTCAACCCAGATGCAAAGTCTTGCATTTGGATTTCTCTAGCATCAACTGCACCACTCAGCTTGTTGTCATCAGCAAACTTGCTGAGGGTGCACTTAACCCCACTGTCCATGTCACTGAGGAAGATATGAAAAGAGTGGTAAGGTGCTGGAATAGGCTGCCCAGAGAGGTTGTGGATGCCCCATACCTGAAGGTGTTCAAGACCGGACTAAATGGGGCCCTAGGCAGCTTGGTCTAGCATTAAATGGGGAGGTTGGTAGCCCTGCATGTGGCAGGGGCTGGAGATTCATGATCCTTGAGGTCTCGTCCAACCCTGGCCATTCTGTGATATTAAAGAGTATCTACCCCAGCACAGACCCCTGTGGGATACCACTCATCACTGATCTCAATTTAGATATGGAGTCATTAGCCACCACTCTCTGGACTTGATGCTGCAGCTGGTTTGTCTACTCAACAGTCTGATCAAATTCATATATTTCCAATTTGGAGAGAAAAATGATGGGACAGAGCACACCAAAGGCCTCACTGAAGCCCAAACAGATGACAGCAGTGGGTCTTTCCTTGTCCCTTGATGCAGTGACACCACCATGGAAGGCCACTAGGTTGGTCAAACAGGATTTTCCCTTGGTGATACCATGCTGATTTTCCCATATCACTTCCCTATGTTTCATGTGCCTTAGCATAGCTTTCAGGAATATCTGTTCCATGACAGAAGTGAGACTGACAGGACTGTATTTCTTGGGATCATCCTTTTCACCCTTCTTAAAAATAGGTGCAAGGTTGCCTTTTTTGCATTCCCCAGGGACTTCACCCAATTGCCACAACTTTTCAAATACCACTGAGAGCACTAATAACACTGAGACTTCAATGACTCAAATGCAAAACTTTTCACCCATAGAAGTAGTTGTCACTGTCTGTGATCTATGATCATAGAGTAAGCCCTTAAGAAAAGATCCAATGGCATAGATCAGTTTGCCCCCAAATCATATTGGTCAGGCCGATTTCAGCAGTTTGCTCCACTTCACTCTATTAGCTTTAAAAGGATGCAGTCATGTTATGTACCTGACTATCACTAACAGCAGAAATATATATATACACACACACATATATATACACACACAGAGAGAGAAAGACAGTATATATATTGGGGTGAACACAAGGAGCGTGAGAAAAGCACAATAATTACAAGGAAAGTAAATGAAAAAAATAACATTCCCACATACAAACTGCTTCAAAGCCTCCTCACATCGCCTCCTCACATCATACACTCAGGAATCTGTACTGGCTCTTGTTTGCATGCAAGTTTGTAGTTCATTTTTTAAATAAAGATTGCACAGAAACTCTGAAGAGTTAGACCTACCAGCCCTTAGTCTGTACTCTGTTGTATTTCACCGAAGTTCAAAATACCTGGTCCAGTACAGTACTAGCTATCAATAGCTAGCGACCTGAAAAACATCTTTTCATCAATATTTTAAATAAACTACTGTTCTGTAATCAGTCTGCTTCTGCACACAAACATGATTCTACATCCACTGCATACAATCTTCCTCCACTGTAACGAAGTCTTCCCTTTGATGAAAGCAATTGTAATGACTTTGAAATGAAGCACTGCAGATAACCACTCTGCCCTTGATAATTAGAGATGAAAATGAACAGGTACCAAAATAGCCACAAGAAACCATTATGAACTGAGGTAGCAGTGGGAATAGAATGACAATAGTGTATAAGAAGAAGAAAATAGCTAGAGTGTTCAGGGAAGAAGTGTCTTACATCAAATATAAAGGCATGATGGAGTCAACACAAGTTCTAAAGCAAAAGCAGGACTGTTAACGACAAACCAACCACGTGCTCGTTACATGCACAAAGGAAAGATCATGAAAGAGTCATGTCTCCATAGGAAAATATAACATTTATAGCATCATGAGAGTCTATGTAAGAGTGAAAGGAAAGGTATCGTACATGAGTCTCAAGCGCATTCAAAGGAAGTGGGAAAATCTCTTCAAAAATTGTTTTAAGAATATTTCCCTGGAAGAAAGATCGGGAGCCAGATAATTTCATAAAGCAGTAACCCACTGTATTAAAAAAATGAAAAAAAAACCACAGATTTCTCATTACGGCAGTACTTCAGTACTTCTCATTAACTCTACCTATAGTATACGTACTATATCTGATGATCGTGAAAGTTCTATGCATCACAAAATCATGGAGATGCTCATATTTCCTTTCTGGATGCTTATTTGAAGATTTTTTAATTCCCTGAAGAACAATAAAGGAAGTTGTTCCTTAGAAATTACTCTTCGAGCTGTGCTAGCAGATTTTTTTTCTCCAGAAATTGTACTTCCATACAAGCAGAAGCGTTCAGCATTGTATACTGATAAATCAAAACTGCTTTAAGTACCAAATGCTGAACTCTGCCAAAATTATATCCAAACACTAAGGCAATTTTCATGCTTTGTTCCACGTGATATTTGATACCCCACATCTCAGGTCTAAAACATTCCAGATGGTTTAAACCATCTCAAAATCTCAAAATGTAAATTGTTCCCTGCAAAAACTGATCCAGTTTGTGATATTTGTTAGTAAGTGACTGTATTTACTGGGGAAGGGAGAAGGACTGGGGAGTGGGTGAAAAAAAAAAAAAAAAAAAGAAAAAAATAGGTATTAGCTATTCTCCAGAGTTAATTTGCTTTCAAGATACTAGTACCCAGGACTGAAAACATATCATTCCCTCCTCTCAGTGTTGCTACTTGCATTCATCACTATGAATCATATGAATTTATTGCAAATCTAGAGACGAGTGTCAGAAGAGGAGTCTTAAAATGATGTCAGCAATTTTACTGCTGTTTAAAATACTACAAATAAAAAGTCAGAATGGAAGAAGAAATCTAATTTCGGGCCACGTGTCAGCTTATCTACCTGACATAATCACCTCTTGGTCAATAAAAAAAAAAGTCAAACATTTGATCCAACAAGAAAACAAAGGCAGCCTCCTTTACTGTGCTCCATCTGACCAGCAAGGTCAGCCAGGCTCCAGCTTCAGGGACATTTCCTCTCCTGTCAGAATCACAGAGTCTCCAAGCAGAGATTTCCTTTTCTACTTGGAAGTAAAGATGACTGCATTCCACATTTACACAAAACTCTTTCTGCCAACGGAATCCTATCCATGGCAGTGGCTCCTGACTAGAACCAGGAAAGGAAATTAATAAGAAATTCATTAGGATAATAAAGAAATAAAGTTGCCACAGCAGAACACTTACCAACAATCTGAATTAATGGTGTGTGTGCACAACATATTTTGCAAAAATCCCTCACTCCATTTGCAAGGAGTGATATCCATTCCACAGGGTATTTTCTTTTAAACAGACAACTAAAAATTTACGTTAGAATACATACACAAACAATGGGAGCAAAATGCAACAGAGCACAAGTGCTGGATGAGGAGCTTCAGAACTGCCTTGTCACAACAATTCTAGACCAACAGTTTCCACAGGGTGAAAAACCGTCCTCAAATAAAATAAGAAAATGACACTGCACAGTACATTTTCCTCATCAATATCACAGAATTGCCACTTTTCTGCAGGCATTTCCTCAGAGCACAAACACATGCAGATAATGGCTTTAAACTAGAGTCAGTGGGAGATGGGATCCTTGACCCGTCGCTCTTGGATGGTTGATGATGGAAGTGGATTCCCTGGGCCTGGAGGTGGATCACAGACCAAGACAACAGCAGATGAAGATCAGAAAAAGGAATCAACTGGTATATCAGCCTCAATGAAAGCCCAAATCAGATGCCTGTGCACTAATGCATGAGGAAGAAGCAAGAAGAGTTAAAGGCACGTGTGTGCCTAGAGAGCTGTGATATCATTGGCATCACTGAGAGGTGGTGAGATGGCTCCTATAAGTGCAATATAGGAATAATCAGGTATAAACTCTTCAGAAAAGTGAGGCAGGGGAGGAGGGGAGGCAGTGTTGCTCTCCACATCAACCACACCTGAGGATGGATGAGTTGCTGACAGAGAGCTTACAGGTTTGGGTTAAGGGGAAGGCAGAGGAAGGAGACATCAGAGTGAGAGTCTGTTATAGGCTGCCTGACCAGGAAGAAGTTCCTGAAATGCCATGATGATAACCTGATCTTCCAAGTAGTACGGGAATCCACAAGAAAATATGCTCTGCTGGACCTTATCCTCACCAATGAGGAGAGGCTGGTAAGTAACAGGATCATGAGCAGCCTTAGCTGCAGTGATTACAAAATGGTGGAGTATAGGATCCACAGGGCATCAAAGAGGGTGTGCAGCAAGCTTACTGCTCTGGACTTTAGAAGAGCAGATTTCAGCCTCTACAGGGAACTGCTTTGCAGGTTGATGTGGGATAGAGCCCTGGAGGGAAGAGGGGCTCAAGAAAGATGGTCAGTATTCAAGGAGCATCTCCTCCAAGCCCAGAAGCAGCACACCCCAAGAAAGAGGAAGGTGGGCAAGAATGCCAGGAAGCCTCCATGGATCAACAAGGAGCTCTCGGACATACTTCAGAGCAAAAAGAAAGCCTCTAGGGAGTGTAAGCACGAACAGGTTTCTTGGGACAGAAACCAAGAAGTTTTCTGAGCAGGCAGAGATCAAGTTAGGAAACGTTCTAAACGTAGAATTAAACCTAGCAAAGGAGAAGAAGAAATTCGACAGGTATTTAAGTGCTAAGTGGAAAGCCAGGGAATATGTGGGCCTTCTCCTGAAGGGAACTGGAGACTGGGTCATGAGGACACAGAGAAAGCTGAAGCCCCCTCCAGCAAGTGCTCTAGCTGCACCAATCAAATTGCACAAAGCAAAGGTAAGAACTGGTAGAAGGAAGATCTGCTCGCTGTAAGAGAAGATAGTTTGAGACCATCTGAATAAGCTGAAGGTGCATAAGTTCATGGGACCTGAGGAGCTCTATTCACTGGTTCTGAAGGAATCACTATCCACCATATTTGACAGTTTATGGCAGTCCCACTGATTGGAAAAGGGCAAACGATACCCATTTTCAGAAAAGGAAAAAAAAAAGATCCAGGAAGCTACAGACCAGTCAGTCTTACTTCTGTCCTTGGTAAGATCACAGAGCAGGTTCTCCTGAAGGCCCCACTAAGGCACTTGGAAAATTAAAGTAGGTGATGGTGGTAAACAACTTGGCTTCACAAAGGGCAGGTCATGCCTGACAGACTTGGTGGCCTTCTACAATGGAGTTACAGCATCAGTGGTTAAAGGAATAGCAACTGACATGGGGGAGCAACCTGGTCTAGAGGCAGATGTCCCTGCCTATAGCAGGGGTATTGGAACTAGATGATCTTAAAGGGCCCTTCCAACCCAAATCATTCTATGATTCAATAACATGACCTAAACAATTCCCTCAATTCTAGCCTAATCCCAGGGAAGAAAGACAAAGATAAGTTTCCTTGTGCAAGGCAGATATATAAGTATTGGGATTTTTCATTAAAAATATGTAGCTGCTTTTTCTTCCACCACTACACTGCAATAGGTGATTTTTTGGCTTGAGGCTTCAAAAGGTACTTTTGACCAGTGAGACTTTTTGAATCATAATTTAAATGCTTTTTGAGGAAACATGATTCTAGTAGATTATTTTGCCACATCAACCTTCACAGTCAAACCAATATAACTTTCAGAGTAATTCACTGAAAGATATGGTACTCCAATGGTGGTGGAGTTCCAAAAATAAGTATGACTGGAAAAAAAATTCCCATTATGTGATTTTTCAATTGTTAGCCATGGTTATTAGCCTTTTGGCATTTGCTAATCTTCATGTCCAAATATTTTCTGTTAACACAAAATATCAGAAAGTATTTTCTGTTTCCACAGGGCTGAAAAAAGAAACTGCAAAATTGAAATGCAGCAATTAAAGCACTGATTCGGCAATATTAGAAACCACCATGAGTAATTAGGCGTCTGATGCTGCTATGTCATTATCAAATTTAATCACTGAAAATTCCTTACAATTTCCCAAGGGGTGGGTGTGGAACCTTATCTGCTATTAATAAAGTTTTGTTATGTCCTGAGTTACAGATAACTCATATAAAATCGTAAATAACGATTTTATAAAGTCACAGTTCCCGTACATCTCAGTTCTCTTACTGATATTCTATTAAGTGTCAAGCGTACCCAATTTAATTCCTGGCACTGTATTCACAGTAAAGATTTAGATAACAGATCTAGATTAAATCAGCAATATACAAGCACTCATCTACAACTTCTCTATGGATCAAGTAATGAGACTCAGACAGTTTTATAAATCTAAGCTAGAAACTCCAAATAGCAGTTAAGCAATTCATCTTTAAACAGTACAAGTGAGAGAAGCATGAAAGATTTCTGTCTATGGAAATAGATGATTTTTATTTATTTATTTTTATGTAAAATAATGATTTTCAAATCATTTTCACTCAAGTTTACGAGCAGCTCTTTTTTTTTTTTTTTCCTGGAAGTGATATCAATGAAGTCATATTGCCCTACTCAGTACTGCAAACTCCTCTTGTTCAGCTCAGAAATGGAAGCAGAGTTCAAGATCCTTTATGCAGAACAGGGACTAATTAGGGTCCAAATTGCACTTCAGCTGAGATTTACACAGTTAATATTTCTCTAGCAGAAAGTTCATGCAACTGTAGCAGCTGAGAAAACATTATCAACCACCTTCACCTTAAAATGGAAGCATGGTATCTTGGGCCCTAACAGTATATCATGAAGATGACATGTGTTTTATTTCCTTATTGTAAAGTACTTGAAACAGAACTGATTGTTGCCCCACATGCAAGATAAATACTGAAAATCACCACACCAAATTTCCAGTAGGAGAACACAAATTCCTATTTCCCCCCCCTTACAATGCGGAAAGCAAAACCAACACAAAATGACAAAACGTGTATGGATAAGACATTTCTATTTGTACACCTCACACCATTTGCATCCAAATGAAATGATCTTTGATATTGTAGTGCTAGCATATTTCGATTTGCAAATCATCAGTTTTAAACAGAGATAATGAAGAAGTCACAGAAGCTGGTATACCATTTGTTCACTATTTTTTTTACTCGTAACTCCAGCATTGTAGGATTTAAGCTTCCCAAGAGTAACTGTTTGGTAAAGATTAAAGGAACAATTGCATAGCTTGTGCTTGCGCCTCAGTTTAACATCAGCCCTGAGTCTCCTCTCTTACAAGATCTGCAGAGTAGAACAGATCGAGAGTTGTTAGAAATTTGTTCATTGTCGTGTTAACTCATTTGGCTTATGAATACAAAAGTAACTTACTTTTCTCTCCTTGCAACATGAACGCCAGGGTGAGTTAACAATGATAAGCCACAAGCAGGATATCTGAGCACAAATCAAACAGAACAGCTTATCTGCAAGCGTTGTAGCTACCGCCTCCTTAATCAGTGGAAGCATTATGTAAAACAAATAACAGTGCTGGATCTTGTGGATTTGGAGAGGAATTTCTGTCTTTTTGTTGTTGCTAAATAAAGCTTCTTTAAACAACTGAAGAGCTATTTTTATGCCGCCTTTGACACGTGACAAATCCCAACATCCAAATGAAAAGACAATTAGATTAGAATCAAAACGACAGCTAAACATAAAATTACTTGATTAAAAAGTAAGATTAGGCTGTAGGTGCATTCTTGACTTCTCTGATTTATTTCTATTCAGAAGCATGTTAAAAGCTTCTTTGCATAGGTGCACTTTGCATTTCATTGCTTCTCATTTCATTATACAGTGTGATTCTGCCTTGCCAAAACCAGCTTTTTATAGTTGAGGAGAGTTTTGTAATCCTCTAATTTAAAAGAAACATACAGAGAGCTCAGCTAGCTCTAGCGCTAGCTCATGATTTATTTTACAAGCAGTTTCACACAGCTCTTTACTAAACAGACGTTCTTTGTGCTTTATTACAAGTTTGCTCCATTGAGTCATGCTCTCTGTGGGATGCTGCGTCTATATTTTATTTTACTCTTGCCATTAATTACCTTGTGGGTCTGTATCATGTCTCTCTCAGTGTCATTTATTATAACGGCGCCTGCTAGCGTTGCTCAAGTTAAGAGGCTGTCAGTATTTCCATTAGAAAACCCATCTCTCTAGGGTTTATAAGTCAGCTGTAAAACTTTACTCCTGGTTGATGGTTGGTATACATGGCCACAGCCAGAAGGTTTTTTTCTTTTCTTAACATCAACTGAAAAAAAACTTAAATAAAAAAACAAGTGTTCAAGTCGTAGACTCAGACATGAGTTTTGAGACCTTGTTTTTAAGCTCAGAAACAGCTTAATTTCTTTAAGCCAAGCAGGACCTTTGCTGATAATCTAAGTCACTGCTTGTGAGGTTTTGCTTTTTTTTTTTTTTTAAATGGATTCAAACCAGACTTCCACTTTTTTTCTACCACTGAACTTACACCCTTTATACATCCAAATTGCATCCAAATAGCAGACCTAGATTCTGCTCCTCTGCCGTTGCTGCAGTATGAAAAATCTTTCAAATACTCCTTCAGAAACTTACTCTTTTGTCTGACACCACAAATGAAGGCACATGCTCTTCTGCCTTGATCCCTACACCCACCATGCTTTCACTTGCATTTATTATTTTGTCTCCACTTTGAGTAGAACTAGAAGGAGATAACCCATGAGACTTAAGTATATCAACATCTGACTAATTTTATTTATTTTTTTCCCCAGAAATGAAATTAGGTTTCCCAAAAGCTTCATTGTAATGACTCTGGGACAATTTGGAAACCATCGCCCTGGAAGTGCAGGCAATCAAGGAGCATCCACAACATTCAGAGTGCCAGCACCAGCAGTGAGGGGCTCAGCTGGGCCAAGAAACTTGCCTTGTCACATGCGGGCACCTGAAAAATCTATCTGGACTCCACAGACTTACTGTAATCAGGACATCCCTATAAAACACATTGACAACAGTCCCTGGATGACACAGTAGAAAACAATGTGAGATCACTTCTTTCCATTCTACTCTAAGCCATCAAAGAATGTAACATAAGCTTTCTATGAGAGGACATATCCAAGAGGAAAACTATAGAATCTAAATAATGCATACAGATCTTTACCTAGCAATCAGAAGACACAGGTTTTGCAGATGTTTGATCCCAATGATCAACTACGAGAAACTATCTTTAAAGAATAGGAAGGGTATGTATCTACAACTGAATCCATTTTAGTGATCACAGTGACTGGTAATTTGTCACATAAATAAGGTATCAAAATTCTGCCTAGATCACCTCTTTCCAAATAGTCTACTGAACAGAAAACACAAGTAGTTTCACACATTGTAAGAGGAAATGTACAGAAAATAAGCCTTAAGTATATAACTATTGGCACACTGATTATGACAGGCTATTGACACTGCCTTACATCAGGTTTTTGTGTTTTGTTGTTGTTGTTGTTTAATAATTCATACTTGATGCTTACCTTTGGTTTGTGCTTCTATTGAAAAAACTCTCAAAAAGAGTCATAATTAGACCAAAGTTGCTGGACTCAGCATCTTAGAGACCACAACATTGTAGCACCTACTTCAGAGTTTGCATATAGAACAAAGAAATTCAGCTTTATGTTGTTACTCTTTTAAATCACTTAAGCCAGCATCAAGGAGTTTCACCCTATGAAGAATACTGTGGCTGAACAAGGATGTTAAAACCTCCCAAAGCAGTTCAAACATTCACACACTACCCTTCTCTTCAAAGTACTCTTTCGAAACACAGCAAAGGAGGGAATTAAGTAACCCATTAAAGCAATCATAAAAAGAAAACAAGTTACAGAAGAATATATTAAGTTTCTATCAATCTGTATTTTATACATCACTGTGTAATGTCTGGAAATAAGGCAGTTATCAACTACATAGAGAAAAGGGAATTAATTTGCTTGTATGAGCTGCAGGTGGGGTAGAAATGAATACTGATTTAGCAGAGCAAGGAATGTGAGTGCAATTAACAAGAACTATGCATCAGCTGAAAAGAAAAAAAAAACACTTAAATACAACTACAGACCTCACAAATCAGCATAGATTGCCATTAAGCTTCATTTGTCTTAAATCAGTTCCCTAAGATAGATCTAGGCTAAACCTCTTCTGGTAGATGCTAGCTTTCTTCTTTCTATGCTGTCACTTACAAAATGAAGGGCATGGTCAAACTTTTGAACTCACTATCCTTACCCTTATATGTCAAATGGTCAGTATATTCACTTAATATGTATTATTACATTTACATAATAGTATAACACATATTATATATTCTTTTGTTACCTGAAGACAATGCAATTGCCAATCACTCAGTTCTATTCCATACCATCAAGAATACTTAGTTATGTGGAATGGGAGATGAGGTACAGAAACAGGTGGACAATAAGCCTGTAGAAAATAATCTGTCTTAAACAACTTAAAGAAAACTTAAGACTAAGAGGACATGAAGACATTGCTTGGAGTAAGCATCCTTTAAAAACAAACCTAGAATTTTGTCGAGTTAAAACAATATTACATTCAGAAGTTGACCTTACAAGCCCTAATCCAGCCTTTGTGACTCTTTGACTCTTCCTTCTGTTTTTTCTAATGTCCTGCAGAGCAGTAGAGCTGTTCACAGCCTCTCATCCGAAGAAAATTATTCTCTCCCCAGCTGAAGCATACTAACTCCAGACAACTTGCATTTTTTTTTTTACTTTTTATTTTTTAAAGCTGCACACTCAGAGCTGGCCGTTGCAAAAGCAACCATAGGTTTGCAAGATAGAGCCAGAATTCCTCTGCAAATTGGTCCTAGTATTTGCAGTTGGGGTTTGTCATGGTTTTTGTGGTTGTTGTTGCTTTGTGTTTTTTGTATTTTGGGGTGTTTGGTTTTTTTGTGCACACAAGTGCATGTGGCTGGGTGGGTTTTTTTTGGTTGCTGTTCCTGCAGGTGTAGTGGGGATTGCCTTAGGGTATGCATATGTATGATTACTGAAAAATCCTCCCTTCCCCATTAAGAAGTAACACTGAATTAACTACTAGGCCAGCAGATAGATAACTATGGCACTTACATCAACCCTAAGCACATCATTATACACAGAAAGAGAACATTAGACAAGAATTTTCAATAAGCAAGGCAGAAGCAAATAAAGCTTTTTGGTCCCCTGTCCCCAAGATACCTATTTGAGAACATCACATCTGCACCTGAAGTACAAGGGAATAAATAAATCCTGGCTTTGTAGCATTCTGCTTCATTGAGTAGCTGTGCTGCTCCAAATATCACTTCAACTTAAATCCCAAGAGTAGAGCCGGATATGTAAGCCTCAGCTCAATACTGAATGCTAAACAAATAATCACCTAATGAATTGAAACCTTCTCATGCTAGTAGACCTAGTATTTTGGCATCAACTTAATTTTACTTCCCAGAATTTTATAGAGAACAGCCTTAAGTACAGTTGGAGTTGATCGTTTACTTTAGAAGCTTTTTCCTTATTTTCTGTCCCAGGGATGCCTGAACAACATTCTTGTTTCATGAACAGTAATTCCAAATGTAATCTAGAGATGCATTTGAACAGAGGCTCACCTATACAACCCCAAAAAGCTGAAATCCTCAGTTCAAATGCATCACTCAAAAATGTATCTAAGAAGAACGATACAGAACAAGAGTTCAACCTTTGATTCCAATTTCTTTGTTTCATTTTCTATTTCTGCTCCTAGCTCTTACTGGAATTAATAGCGTTTATTTATTTTTCTCTTCCAAGTTTACACTGGCACTAAAGATTCACTTCAAACAAGAAGTGGTAGCCCTTAAATAAGATCCACGTTCATATCCAGTCCACAGCAAGCTTACTGCCCACAAATCAAACTGATATTTCTCAGTAACTCCTCTCCAGCTACTCTGTTCTCTTTCCTAATCCAAAAAGGAGCTGTCAGTCACATTTATGGGATAATTTTCATTTTATTACTTCGGCTGACTAACAGGCTTCCTTGCTAGATCTGACCTATACTTGCCATTCTAAAATAATTAGAAATGATGCCTTGAAGTATTTACCACTGTGGATTTATTACAATTAACTTTCGCTCAGCAGAAGCAGCAACTTGCCTGGCTGAAGATAAAACCTTCTGTGAGGAGACTTCCTCAGCTGTGGATAACAACAGGCTATATAATCACTCTCCTAAAACTCACATCCATTACTAAATATAAATTGCATATCAATGTGGTTCCCCTCTTTTCAAGAAATTAAGAAGGTTGACTGACAATCAGTGTAAAGCTCTGATGTGCCAATAGTCCTGATGACTTGCACTGGTCTCTACAAAGATACACAAGTAACAAATGCCATTGTCAGAAAAATACTGCATTATCAACAAGTTTTTGTTTTCTGCACATCACATCCCTCTCCAAATAGTTACAGAAAAAGCAATGGCATGGTACTCTTTCCTGTATTGAAGCCTGTGAGAAGCAAGTTTATGAAGAACTTTCAGCTTAAATCTATACAAGCTGAGAAAAATGAGTGGGAACAAAATTTGAGAAGGTGCCTTGAAGCCTTTGAAATAATGTTTTAAATAGGAGATGTTATGACATACTTTGGAGAAGCTGGGCTTATTGGAAGATGAAGCCATAATACAGTTTAAAAAAAAGAGATGACTTATCACAGTTTTCTAGAAAGCATATTAAACAGAAAACTGCTTGTTTAGATATGTACTTTTTAAGAAGTGAGAGCTCAGGAAGATGAAAAGCTCTTGAACCCACAGTGAACTTCAAAAACTGCAATAATAAAAAGCACAACTTTATTAGAATAAACATACTACTTGTCTGAGGCTTTTTTCAAGATGTTATGGAAGATCCACAAAATTCTGCAGGTTGGCTAAATTTACTTGGGATGCATTACACAAAACGTATGTGTTTTTAACCTGGTTTGCAATGATGACAGACACATCCTATGCATTGCTTTGAGATTCAACTGATGTATCATTAGGAAATACAACCACCACCTCCAATACACTACTTAGCATGGATATTGTCAAATACACACCTAAGACATTCTTTGGCTTTTGCTGATGTAATATAGAGCTTGAGAGGCACAAGTCAAAGAAGGTAGAAGAAAGCCTGAACTACCATTGAGAAGGCAAATTGATCAGTTCAGAGACTGGGGACTTAGAGATGCTTAAAAAGATTCTGAGCTTTAGGAGCTTCTAATAACATACCCACAGCTTTTGGCCTTAGGGACAAAAGATATATATCTTATATATAGATATCTTATAAGATATCTTACATATACGTAATACAAGCAGGAATTTTCAGAAGGATTTCCATTATTTACATCAAGCCCTACCAGACATGAAATAGAGACTCGCGCATATCTTATTCCACCAGCATACTCCTCTTCAGGACAGAGTTAGGAGGACAACAGCATCAAAAAGCTAATTCTTACAAATTGGAGGGATCCCTCCATGGAGGGCTCTTACCACACAGAGGACAATCAAGCACTTTCACTCACTGAGTGCCTTTCGCCAGTACCAGCGCAAACGGGAGAAACCTGCTTTGCTTTCCTACTTTGGCAGGGGGTTGGACTTGATGATCTCTGGAGGTCTGCTCCAACCCCTGTTCTGTGATTCTGTGAAACCATCTACAGGGTTTAACCCTCCACAAAAATTATTTCATAGGAGTATGCAGATTGAAATGCAGAGCAGAAACAGAAGATTTCATTAAATGTTAACAAATTCTGCCATTAAATATTTGCAGAAAGTTAACATAGTAGGAGAGTTGAAGCAACTCTAGAAATCACCCACAAGAATCACTCTTACATTGCTCAAAGTAGATATATTATAAAAATGCCAAAATATTACTGTTCTGATTTTCATATAGTGATAAAACACTAGACAGATGAATTCATTCTTTGCTGATATCAAAACCAGCTAACTGTAGTAACCTTGCAAACGCTAACTCTAATTATAATTGAAACAACAGACAAGCTCTTGTATTTTAAGAATTGTATTGATTGAATTCTTCTTAGTTTTTTTTTTTTGTGCACCATTATCTTCCATCAAAATATTTGATTTATGATGCAGATACAGTGTAAGTTTTATCCCCATATGTGTCGTAAAAAAAAATAAAGACAAAGCAAGCTTCTAACCAGGAATGACACCAAATGTCAGCATTCCTGCAGTTTTTAGAAGAAATGTGCTATCATGCGAGTAGTACTGCAGAAGACTGGGGCAAAACAAATTGGATGAGTAACCCATAGGGGAAAAAAAGCCACTTAGGAATGATTCCAACACCATAGTGCTGGAAATGCTGGAACCTTACAGTCATTCACATAGAACATTTTTTCCCAAGCAAAATCAACATCTTTCTCCCCCTCTTTGATTTGACCTTGCCCACTAATGCACAGCATTCTGAAAAGCAATTTTAAGTCAACAACATAAACTCCATTATTACCTACATTTTTCAATCAGACAAGATTAATGCGTAGCTCAAATCTGTGCTTAAAACTCTTGTAAAACCGGCACAATCTTGGAGGTGAAGCAGTATGATTTGGTTTCTTAGGATATACATAGTTAATTTAGTACCAGTACACATCTGAACTTGAAGAATGTTATGTCAGAACTCAAAGACAGAATGATACTGTTATTCTAAACTTGCAGTTATAGCATAGTACTTCAAAAAGAGTCACTCCATTGTTCAATCCAGGTAGCCTGGATACACAAAAACCTAGCTTCGCTGGTCACAGTGCAGGAACCACACCTGGAAGCAAATCAGAAGCTGGCTGTGCAAGGGTAAGCAATTCTGGCAGATAGGATGCACAGAATCACTCCAAGACCCACTACACATAACAAGCATTGTTTCAGCCCAGCTACCATACAAAGCACTCTGCTATTAACCTTAGATTTGCAGCCTATACACACTAGGAACATGAGCTCTTAACTAAGTACAGCAGGGTGACCTCATTGCAGCCTTTCAGTACCTAAAAGGAGCCTACAAACAGGAGGGGAATCAACTCTTTGAAAGGGTTGATAACTGCAGGACAAGGGGAAATGGTTTTAAGTTGAGGGAGGGAAGGTTTAGGTTGAAAGTCAGGGGGAAATTCTTTACAGAGAGAGTGGTGAGGTGCTGGAACAGCTGCCCAGAGAGGTTGTGGATGCCCCATACCTGAAGGCGTTCAAGGCCTTGGGGCCTTGGGCAGCCTGGTCTAGCATTAAATAGGGACCTTGGTGGTCCTGCATGTGGCAGAGGGTTGGAGATTCATGATCCTTGAGGTCCCTTCCAGCCTTGGGCATTCTGTGATCCTGTAATAGAGGAGCACGGAGAAGCCTTCATAGTCACCACCATAACTCTTAGAGGACAACACACAATGTCTGTAGAGCAATCATATAAATGTTCAGTAAGATATTATTTAAACAAAGAAAAATCTGTGAGATTGCCTGCTGACTTCACAATAGAGAAATACCTAGATGGTCTCAAAAGAATAAGTTTAAGTCAAGTTTTATTTGTGTGGAAACAAGAATTTTATCTTCTAAAAGATCTGACATTCTTTTCAGATATTGATGCAAGGAAAAAAATAGCGACATAATGTGGAAAATTGAGTGAAGAAAAAAAAGTAGTATAGTAGTATAATATGAAACTAATTAAGTGAAATGCTGATCAATTTTTTTGTTGTTCAAGATGATCAAGACAAAAGAAGAGTGTTATACCAAGAGCTCATTGCACCCTTCCAGTATGTCAAAGGAGCTTATAAACAGCAGGGAAAACAACTTTTTTCTATGGGTAGATAGTGATAGGACAAGAGGGAACCATTTTGAACTAAGTAAGGGGAGGTTTAGATTAGATGTTAGGGAGAAATTGTTCACTGAGAGTGGTGAGGCACTAGCACAGGCTGCCCAGTCTGCGGATACTCCTGGAGGTGTTCAAGACCAGGTTGGATGGGCCTGATCTAGTGCCTGATCTACTGCGTGGCAACTCCTCCCACTGCAGGAGTGTTGGAATTAGATTATCTTTGAAGTTCCTTTCAGCCCAAGACATTCTATGAATCCACCAATTTCCACATGCACTCCCCTCTTTGACCCGTTTCCCCCCCAAAAAAATATTTCTTTCACCTTTTGTTACTGTAGCTCAACATTAAAATTAATCATCTCCTACTGTAAAATTGCTCTTACATGGGATTTGATTTTATGAGTAAGCTGGAATTCTGGGATCTTATTTTCAAAGTAAAGTACACTTGGCACGCTTTGAAAGACAGCACCTCTAATCTTACAGTGAAATGTAAATGGAGACAATGCAGATTTATAACAGCCAAAAACCCAACCGGGGAAAAAAAAAAAAAAAAAAAGCATTAAGCTGCTCAGGACTGTTTCAGCACAGATACCCTTCTAACAGGGAAAGCGCCAGTACTCCCCTGGAGTGAACCACAAAGGTTCACAACTCATCAACGCTACCACTTCTCCCAGGCTGAATTTCTGCCACCCAAACCAAAGCTTCAGAAGAACAAGCCTTTTAAAGCTCCTTTTCATCACCTGTAGGAAAAAGGATGAAGTTCACCGTTGCAGTTTATTTTTCCAAAGTCAAAACATGACAGAAAAGAAGTTGAATAAGCCTCTCAAATCCTAAAAGCTATAGCAAACTTTTGGGACTGGATTAAGAGCCCAAACACAGCTTTATGAGGAGGCCATGCAGAGGGAGCATCTGTGCCTCAGGCAGCCCAGTAAACTCTGAGTGAACAAAAAGCAGACCGGCTCATACCTCCAGGCTTCAAGTAGTGCAAAATACCTCCCCACTAATGCTGTCATCCTGGTCCTGGGGCTAGTGGCAGAGACCACTGTTCCAGCTTTTTCTGAACTTCAGAGAACGTTGTGCCATTGAGGGCTTTAAAGTTCACGGAAGTCTAAACTGCACTCAAATAGGGCAGCAATAGGTGCAGATTTTAAGAAGCAGATCTAAGTCTGCTACGAGCAGGTATCAGAAAACCTGTTTAAACTTAGAGAGCCAAACATGCGATGTTAACAGTGACTGAGCTAGCTTAGTCATCCATTTCCTTTGCCTCTATGAGAGAAGCGAATTTTCTAATGTGTAAACTCATAACGCATCTTTTTCTTTTATCTAACTTGGAACTGAGGTGCCCACTTACCAGTACAAATCAGGAGGAATTGAAGAGGTCCTTTGAATAGAGCAGATCAAAGTAAATCTCTACCTGCTTGCATTACAACTGTTAAGAAGTGCTCTATAATTAGGTTACGCTAATGACCAAGAAGGGATCTGGGGAGGTGAAGGTGTCATTACACCTGGCTTCTCTAAAGAAAGCTTAGGATTGTTCACTAGTTAACTGGCCATTCCCAGTTTCTATTCTAAAGATAAAACAGTGGCTGTAACACATTCTGTCTTTGACTGCTGCCAAGAATTATTTAGGTCTTTAAAATGCAAATCAAAGTAAGATAGCAATTGAACTCTTCTTTCTTTTTATGTTGAAATGTCATTCAAGAAAGCCCATTCCAGGCTTTTTCAGACGAGAGACGATTTTCCTTACAATGCCTTACAGTTGAGTTTATCGTGAACAACCTGAGGGGGCAAAATTGAAGGAGTAAGAACTGCTCACGCAGTGCAGGGAGATGAACAATTTAATTGCTACTTGCAGACACAGGCTTCTAAATACCATCTTTTATTGTAGAGGTAGCAAGCCACATTTATTCTTAAAGGACTTGTTTTGTGGCAGGCAGATGCAGTCTTTAACTTTAAAGAGGGAGAAAGTCATAAATATTTCAGGACACCCACAGGTAGTTTGTGAACAGTAGTTAATGTCCATTCAAACTACAGGGGATGCTTCATAGGAAGTATGCTTTAGGCAGTTTGCCCTTCGCTACTTGCACAACTTAACTCCAGACACAGGATGCTTTACTTGTCTTCCTGCAGTTACATCCACCAGCATAATTCATCTGCTTGGAATACAGAAATGGTCCATCATCACTGCCTCTTTAAGTATTAAGTGGTGAGACTTCTGTCACGAGCCATTTGAAATGCAATTTCTTCTACTCTACTTTGGCAGTAAGATCTAGACATGCAAATTTGATGTCATAAGATATTAAACATTCCTCTACTAATAATACACAGGAAACATGTCTGAACTAAGTCAGAGCTTTCGACATGTTTTAAATCATACGCCCTTTCAAGATTACCTTACACCCCCATCTAGTTTCCCTGTGACCACAATAACACAAATTAAACTCAGGTGAAAATGAGTGGTAGTGCATCACATCGAGTGCTCTTCAGAATTACTTTATGTAGTTTATTTTTTTTGTAGATGTGAGATAGTTTGTACTTATGAAGCCTGGAAACTTAAGACATAAGTGGCCGAGATTCTGATCTCATCTTGTGACTGTGGGAATTGATGCCTCAAGTTTGACAGCCCACAAAGTATAAAAAAATCTAAAACAATTTATTTCAATTGGATTTGGTCACTCATATTTCAGGAATCTGAGTTAAAGAGATGAGGCTTTAACCAGCTCTTGCTCAAGAGAGGAAGAAAGGCGAGAAATATTACATACTTCTCTTAAAATATCAGGCTCTGAGAGCTAAATGAATCTCTGAAATGGAAGGGAACAGACTTGCAGACTAGTTACACTCAGATGAGCTATAATGCTTTCAGCATTCCTATAGAACAGTCTTACGTGGTATTCCTACTATGCTGCACTACAGACCCCAGACCTGAATGCCTAATGCTCAGGACCCAAACTCAAGACAAATGAAACAATCTGAAGGCAGAGGACTTAACACTTCTGACTTTCGTAAATGGAACACGTAAAGCCTGGGGGTGGTGGAGTCCTTAAATAATCACTGATGAGATTTATATGCACTGTAGACTTCCACAAGGATATTTAGAGAGCCAAGAAGGTTGTATGCAAAACACGACACCAGTAAAACCCATGGAATAGAAACAGTTCTGCTGAAAGAATGAGGCATGCAGACATCCTAATACAAAGCTTGGTAAATAAGAGTCTGCTAAATAGTTTGGCTTTGTATGACTTTGCTTCCAGACGCTGCAAAGCCCAATCAATCATTATATCAGCCTATGATGCAAGGCACTCACACAATGGAAATGAGAGGCAACTCTGCCAAAATAAGTTCCTTTATGATCAGCCAACATGGAGCCTGCACATTCTTGTTGGGGGAGAGACAAAGTTGTGCTGCAGTTTTTCTATTCCCTCCCTACGGACGGATCTCCACCCTCTTCATGGTGATGCTTTCTCATTTACGAAGTCCAACTAACCATTCATCAATGCTTGTGAATACATGAAAAACTTTATGGATGTAGCAACAAGGCCCTAGAGGTATCAGAACTGAGCACAATCTAAGAGATTGCACAGTCTAGGTCAAAGCTCATGCAAAATTTGAGCCAGTGAGAAGCACGTCTTACCTCCCAGGTTTTTATTAAATCATAGATCAATCTTTCTGTAGTCTAATAATAAAACATTTATACAGTCCTTATCAAGTATTACACAAAACTATCATTATTCCAGTTACTGCTCACACACACTGAAAACCTTTTGAAAGCATTGCTATTTTGCCTGTGGACAGCAGAATAATTGTTTTCTGCAGTAAAGCCTATTAAGATGAGACTGAGGGCTACTCTGGAATCAATTTTTCCTATAGGTACACCAATGCACACACCTAGCATACTCTGGTTAGAATAATTTTTGAGTTAGAGCATTTGTACAAAAGAAAGCAGAAAGATGAAAAGACAGTGACTGACTGCTTTAATCCTCCAAGTCATCACAGGACTTCAGAAAGCTCATCAGTGGGTAACTCTGTTAGCATGGGTTTAAGGTTATTATAACACAGCCCAAATGATACAACCTGTTACCTAACCCCACCTGCTTTTGCAATTGCACACAAAAAGAATTTTAGAACACGTATGCTAAGACATATAGCATCAAATAGATAATGTGGACCTTACAGTTGTAGAAATGACCTGCTTACTTGTCTTTTACAACTTCTTTTCCCTCTAGAACACTAGAAAAGAAAGAAGAAAATCAAAATGTTTGTCACCTGCTTTTCAACATTTTATTGTGAAATGTGATACTACTCTGAAGTTTCCAACTCCATGCAATAGCTCCCTAGAATGCAAGAGAAAACCTCCTCAAGGCTTTTTTTCCACAAATAATTTATTTCCTTTATTACAAGCGCATTCATCTTAATTTTCAGAGCTTGGATTGTGAGGGAAAACAATGGAGGGAGAAGGATGGGGGAGAAGAGAAAAAGCAACTTCAAGTTCATCGCAGTCACCAAATACCCAATTTCATGTTTTTAATCTAATGACAGCTTGCAGTGTAATTTTTGCTTCCACACTGGCTACTCACCAAAGTGATAGTAAGTGACATTTACACAAGATAACAAGACATGACACAAAGCATGTAGCACACAAAGAAACCCACAGGAAGAATGCAATAACGAAGATGGCTTATCTTCTTAATTCTGAGACATTGGAGTTATTTGTGGATGGATCTCTGTCCTTTCACCAAGCCACTCTGACTCTCCTACTTCACTTTCATTCCCTTCTCTTTGATCTCTTTCACATACTCTGAACAAAATGCATTGCATACTAAAGGACTCAGTTGGCAGCTGAGTATGTCAGAAGCTTTAGACTAACTCGGAGTAGTGCCATGAGCAGGGGGCTGCACAGCATTCCTGTTCTAGCACTGGGATGTCAGACCAGGACACCAGTCTCCTTAGGGGTGATCAGCATCCATGGCACACCACTGTCTCAGGCACAGGGCAGGAAAAGGCACCTTTCCTGAACCCAAGCACTCATAAATGTATGCCGTTTGTTGATTGTTACTCTACTACTGACATCAATTGCAACATCATAATCAGCTTGGTCTTTAAAATACAAACGTGAAAATGGAACACAAGTCATTTGAAGAGACTAACTCATGCCTTCAAAGGCTCTTAATCTAATTCCTAATGACATCTATGAGACAGGACACCTTACTCTGAGGAATCAGGCCCCTATCCCCTGACTTCAGATGAAACCTTAAGTGAGTTTTCAGCTATGTAGAAAACTCAAAACTCAAAAAGTTACTATTTAGGAAAAAAAGAAATGACTAATAAATTAGGGGGAAAACAAAAACACAAGGACTAGGATATTCTGTATTACATTCCTAAAAAGTTCTGAAATACTGTACTTCTAAAAACATCAAATACCACCAAGCAGTAGAATAACTATTATTTACTTTATGCTTTTTCACACAGCAAGTGCCTTTACACCAGATAATAGTACAAAATGAAGATAAGACCTTTGGTTATTGAATGTCTTCCCCCAGATTTAAGCAGTCCAGTCTTCAGAGTTCCTAATTATGTAACCTTCTAAAAGCAAAAGATGACCAGTAATGACTTAAGACAGTAACATTTACTTCAGCTTTTGCCTAAAATTGTGTATCACTCGGAGCAAAAACACTCCATATTTCTGAAGGAGACCTGTTCAGTACAGTAAATCAGAGATTCTTCAGAGAGCCTTGCAATATTTATTCCTCTACCCTGTACACTGTCTTCAAGAGACTCCTTTTCAAGGATAGATCCAGGCAAGATTAGAACAGCTTATGAAATCTGTCAGATCGCAGAACAAGGTGGGATAGAAAGTTGCTTTTTTTTTCCTGACAAAAAACAACTTGAGGGCATTAAAGGACAGTGCTGGTGTACCTGAGGATTCCAACAAGGATATAGAGAACCCACACAGGAACTTTGGCTCTGTCTCTTGACAGTTAAGTCTAATGGAAAACACAAACCTGATCAGAACCTACCACCCCAACCCCACAAAAAAACAAACCCAGTGCTAATTACATACGGACAGTAGGAATTACATCACAAAAGGATTGAATACCAGCTTAAAGCTTAAAGCCAAGATGCAAGATGCAAATCTCACCCTCTGCACTAAGAGTTAGAGTACCAAAATATAATGGAATGATTTAGAAAAATCACCAAGACCAGTTTGCACTTTTCTCAACAAATTGGAGACACTGCACTCAAAGCAGCTTGTTAAGCATTAATTAACATTTTTTTAAAAGGCATTTAACAATCTGCTCCTTATACAACTCTTTTCCAGCTGAATTGCACCCATAAAGTTATAGCAGATTTGCTCCAGAATCACAGCAAGCGTGAGTTGCATGTTTTTATTACCTGGGAGATGGTTACTTCAATAATTACACATACAGTTTTCTTTCACTGTACTTTATGCACAACCCAGCAAAGTCATCTTATACTTCTGCATTATGAAATTACTTTCAACTCTGATGCATCAGATGCCAGAAAGCTGGCATGCTCAGAATAATGAGCATTCTTTACCTGCTTTGCATTGTCCTGTTCAGCTAACCATCCCACAGGCTTCTGTACATCCATTTTTTAAAGCTGCTTTTATATTCCAAGGGATTTGGAAGGAGGGGGGAGGGAATGTTGGTTTGTTTTGTTTTTTTTTTCCATCGTTCTTGTTTTTGTTTTATGAATTCACAACCGGGCAGTATCCACACCACTGTCGCTCTCCCAGTTCCACATGCCAAGGGAAGGATGGGCTTCCCAGCAATATCACCCATCAACACAACATGTCACAAGCCCTTCTACGACAGCATTTCAGTTGATCCGCAGAGAGCAGCCACGAGGAGGCAAGAGGGGCTTAGGGCACCTCTCCCTTTGGTGCCACGGTTAAGTACCTCCATTAGGGCTCCTATGCAGCTTTTAGCCTCATACTTACAACTCATTCAAGGACATGAAGTAGTTGGTTCTCTTTTAATGTGAAATCTTCCTAGAGGCAAAAAGATTCCAATGCTTCCCATAACCAACAGTTCTTAGAGCCAATCCTTCATCGATGCATAAAACACTACAGCAATTTGTGCCTGAAGTGTTTGTGTACCTGTGAGCAGCACTGAACTGCATTTTCTTCTATTCCACTTTGTTCTCTGTTATTAACACAGGATATTGCTGATTCTTATCCTTTCACAAAAGGTCACTAATATCAGTTGTAGATAGTCGTTTTGCCTCATGAATAATCAATGAAAAAATCTGTTCCATCCTTGTACGTGCAAGGAGCATTAAGGATAAAAATATCCTTTATCCCACGTGTATTTTCAAGAAACTTTTAGGTAAACTTCCTGCTGGGTCCTCTTTTCCAATGGGAAACATACTTTATCTGTGTTTATGCACAGATGCTTGTGCTTATGCATGTCAAGGGTGTGTAGATGGAGAAGAAACTTGGAATAGATTGTACTTTTAAAAGCAAAGTGACCTTTGCATTATTGAAGCCTGTTGTCATGCTTGTTCATCCAGCATAAATTATGAATTGCCATTTCTGAGACATCAGGTCACTGCTCTTATGTGCTCCCACATTAACTTGCAAGACAATCCTTGATGATCTGAAGACATCAGGCATGCCCTCCTCTGGGGCTTTTCTTTCCCTGTCAATCTGTATGTGACAGCACAGCTGTTTCCAGAAGTTAGGTAGAAAACAAATAGTACCTGTGCCTCTGCCCACATGTCCATCTGCCTAGACACGTGTAAAATATGCTGCATTTCTTACATTTGTAACCAGAGCAGTCTTGCAGAGCTGGTATCCGCATCACCTTTTTTTTCTGGAATCAAAAAGCCCAAGTATCATAACAATACATCTGTGTGAGCAAGATATTCTAGACATTTCCTATGAAATCAAAGCGATACTCCTAAGCAAAGAAACCATTTCTGCTCTTAAGCTGCATTTGTAAAAGGGTTACAGAATTACTGCATATTTAGGATCACGACATAGCTACATTTAGTCTGTTCATCCAGTTAAGTCTTACAGAGCCCTCAGCACGGGAATACCAAGTATGGCAGGGAGAGCAATAAGCGTTGAATACAAACACGTAGCTGATTTTGTAAGCAAATTCAGTCTATGTCAAATTAGTTTCACAGGGCTTTTGGAGACAAAAGAACTTTTTTCAAGTACACTTATTAAAAACTAATGGAGCATGAGGAAAATCTGGGCTTTTTCCTTTTGCTAAACTGCCTGTCCTCCATCTCAAAGATAATTTCCACTTTTTCAATCTTTTGACTTGCCAGTTCAGACATGATTGGTCTAATATTAATTCATCATAATTAGCAACGTTAATTTTATTAGAGAGTGTCTGTTGAATTACAAGCAACAGGAAGAGTCACTGAACTATTCATCTTATTATTAACAAGAAAGATTAAAATAGTTACAGCAGAAGTCTGAGAGCCAGAATTTCACTGTACATGCTTGAAGACTAGAGGACCTTCAATTGGCATTTGAAGGTAATACAGATGCCATTTTAATGCACTTAAGATAAAATATTATCATGGCTACTGCCCTATGTTAGCATCTTCTAAACACTTGGTTTTGATCTTCCAGAAAATCCTTATCTAGATCCTCCAAGACGTTGTTTTCTTTTTTTTTTTTTTAAAGCAAAGGTTAAATACAGATTAAATCCCTATTGTCTAAAAGCCTCTACTAAGCTCAAGATAAAGGCCATTCAACAGATTCTAACGACTTAAGTAAGCAACAATTAGTACTCACTTAAATCAATACTCACTTAAATACTTCCTGCAGTCTTAGCCATTAATTGCTTCACAAAAGAAAAATATCATTTTAACTGTCTGCCATCTGGTAGCAAAAGCCTGTAGTATTTTGCAATTCCCTTTCTTTCTGGGACTCACATTTTTATAGTGTCCAAACAGGCTTAAAAAAAAAAATGAAGTTATGATAAAATAACCTACTTATGGTCAGAAGATGAATTTTGTACCTCCCTAAGAATGTATTAGACTAGCTAACAAGTAAAAATTATCCTGAGAACATAACTAGAAGCAGTTTTCATTTGAAAAGGTTTTTTTCCTTGTCTAGCAAAATACCTCAGCTAATTTGCTTCTTATGTTTGAAAAAGTATGCAGTTTTCATAACCAGAATAATTTCAGAATGTTTAGGCTTATTTTTGTATGCAGGCAGTAACTAAACTGTGTTTGTAACATCAATCTCAAAGCACTGAAAAAGGAACTAAGGAACATCTATCATCAGCCAGAACACATTCTGCATCCAAGTTATCAATACCCAAATGCGATTGAGAAATAAATTACTTGTCATATTCTTACAACTCTCAGAAGAGCAAAGAGTTATTACACAGTGCTGGACTTGATTCACACCATATGAAAAGCCTTACAACATCTGCTCTGCTTAAAATGAAAGGATTTGTTTTTCATTTCGAAATTTCACGTGCCACCTATGGCAAAACATCACCTGTACAAACCTCTTCTATTACTTCATTTCTGCAGAAATCTCACATGGATGCTTTAATTTCCTCTTTGCAGAGTCGTGAAACACTCTCCTCTATGTCTTCCCATGCTCCAGCATGCTTCCCACGCACCAGAGACCAGCAGGAAAAACGACCACATCATCTCCACTTTGCAACGATTCCTCCATTGCCTTCTCATACTTGGGCATTAGTCTGTTCTCAAGTTGTGAAGCCTGAAGCATCTCATGCAAGGACACCAGCTTCCATACTTAATCCCTGATCTACCTCACTGCCACCTCTTCTCAGAGAATCTGAGCTGACAGTGTTCAACAGGCATTATTTGCAACGATCTTGCTATATTAATAATAGATCATTTAATAGACTGTATCACATCACGTGTGTTCCATGTCTAAGCTGTAGCACAGGTAAAATTCTGCAGGAATGAACAAGTCAAGCTTCAAGCATTCCTAATTAATAGCTCAGAAGGCTTACTTGTGGCTAACATTCTAAACACAAAAGCTCTGCATATCTACAAAATACTCTTGAATTAGTTGGCACCAAGTTATTCGCACACACAAACACTTGATGAGAGATCACCAAGGCTGACCCAAGTGAGACGACCTAAGAACTTCTTCCAGATCAACCTGACTTTATTTGCTTATGCCAATTCTATGTGCTCATTCCCTCTCCTGTCCTTCCTTCCATTACCACAGACACATTCAAAATGAGGAAATTTTTGTACGGGCAAATGCATTGGGACAACAGGAATTTTTTTGTCATTGAATGAAGCAGAATTCAAATTTGAATTGAAATCCCATTTTCTTATCACACTTCCTAAGATTCTAAGTAATCATTCACACTTAATCTTCCAGTCTTTAAAATATAGATAACTCTAAAGAACTCTTCACCTTGGGAAGCTTTAAGAACACCTGCGCAGAATAGAAATTATATAGAATGTTGTAAGGCATTTCAGTGAATATAAACAGTTTTTCTAAATGTAAACATACATAAAAGACATACTATACTATACACTCAGCAGTGACAAGCTGATAAATAATGTAATGTAAGAACTAGATCTAACACAAAGCACAAATATCATGCTTTAGAATTAGAAATGGGTATTTCGCAGGCGCTCTGCCCATTCATTTTCAAGGCTGCATCACAATTTTTTCAGAAATAGACATAGATTTGATGTACAAGAACATAAAAGAATAATTATAGTACATTTGTCAAGAAGCTCCTGTTTAAAGCAATTGCAAGTGAGAAAGAAAGACACGGCATGCTTAAAGAACACTAGTTTTAGTCAAACTGAAGATTGCTAAGCAAATGTGTTGCTTGCGTTTAGCTGTGCAGATATTGAGACTAGACTCTTACAACTAAAATGTAGATGCAACATGGGCAGTAAAAGAGATATCCATCAGCACAGTTCAACACCTCTTTGAGAAAAGAAACAGAAAACATGCCACGTACACAGATCTCTTCGGGCAGGCACACCTTTCCTGTGAAAGATTATATGCACTTGATTCCCCAGCACATGTGGGTCTAAGCATAAGTGACCTCAAGGCTAAGAGTAAAGAGGAAGATACAGTTTCACATTTTATTTCTTGGGTTTTGAGGAACCTTAGCCATATTTCAGGAGCAAGTCCTTTGCATTTGCAGTTTGGGGCATTCACTAGCAAAGAGCCATACTGACAGGGATCTAAAGGAACAGCACCTACATTGTGCAGAAATAAGTTTGCTGGCTTCCTTCTTTATTTAGCTCATGCTCCAAACCAGCAGAGCTATCCTGTCACTCTAGACATCCCCCAGTCAGCATCACCTGTGCAAGGATCAGGAGAAAGGACATCCAGAGGGGCTCCTTCACACTGTTTTACAGCCTCCTAAAACTTCCAGCCTAAATAACCTGGGTAAACAAACACGCCTCCCCTCTTCCAAGAGTTTCCAAATCATTCCAGCTGGAAAGGCAGACTTGCATGATGTAAAGCAGCTTAGATCCCTTCCCCAACTCACTGCCCTGACACCAGAACAGAGCTATCTCTTTGGGAAGTCTTATAATCATTTTCTCCACCTTTAACCTGATCACCATAATTACTTATAAAATTAAAATATCTCAACATCCTACAACGTTCAATTCATTGCCTTAAAAAAAATGCTTCAGCAATATCTTAAACAGTGTTCTATACAGTTAAGCAGTTACATTAACATTTGACCTTAAAGCACTTCGTTAATATTGTATTAATAGATTAACAGAACTGAGGCACTTGTTTGCCCCCAGATTTTATGTTTTTAAAGTCAGTTTTCATTCTGCTGCTCCATCAACATGGCAACCCAAAATATTTTAGCATTCATTTGAACAGGAATTTTAAAAGTTAACAGGAAAAAAAAAATTGTCAGGTCAGTTCTCATTCATCTGTTCATTTACAGATCCTTAATTCGTGAGCCTGAGGTAGAATTTGTTCAAGCAAGGATTTACATCTTTTAATAAGTGATTAAATAAAAAAGAGAAAGAAAAGAAATCCACACAGACCTAAGGTTAATTTTAATCTTAAAAGTCAAGCTCCATAGAGCCACCTAGTTAAAAATAGTCCTCGGGGTTGAATTCTACAGTCATTTAAATTCCCTAACTCCTCCCTAAAATAAGTTTCCAGCCTTAATCATTTAAGCACTGCCACCAGTTCTAATCAGGAAGCCAACAATAAAATTGTCACAAATACTTTAACAGTAGTGTCTTTAAGATACTCAGGACAACCCTTGTATCTAAAGATATTTATTATCTTCCATCATCTATTACTGGCAGCCTTCATCCTTTGTTTTGTAGAAGTATTCATACTATTGATTCAATAGAAGCCAAACTAATGCTTTCTCTTCTCATTCCTCAATCAAGGTGTTGTATCTCTTGGTTGCCTAAAACGACTGATCAAACCACTTAGAAAAATATTTCAGGTTCAAACACATCATAAATCTGTTTCTGAAAGTATGCACATATATGCAAATAAAATTAATCTCCCTCAGAGCTTCTCAAAATCCATTGAAAACAGTTGTCAAAGTGCTAGCATCAAAACCATGGTCTACTGCCAGCACCGTGAGCCTCTCCAACCCAACATAACCGCCCTGCCCATGCAACTTCCATTCATGGCAAGAGATTACCAGCTGGATTCTGCAACAGTAAACAGTTACTTTAATTTGCTTCATATGTGTCTTATGGATGTAATTGAAGAAAAATACCCCCTGACAGTTTAGCTTTCTTAGATAAGGAACTACAGAGATGAAGAAGCAGATTCCAGCAGCAACTGTCTAAAAACACTAGCAAACCTGTAAGGTATTTCTTCCAATAACCTTTACTGTGTTAGAACAAAAGTACAACGACCAGAGTTAGAACAGATTTGCTATTGATACTAACAGGAATAGTGCAAGAAACCTGTTCAGAAAGTAGAGTTAGAGGTTTAAAGATCAACAGTGCTTACATACACTGTAGAGCTTCTTATCTAAATCACCAGTGGACTGTCACTTCAACTTCAAAAGCCACAGCATATTCTTAAAACATGAATATATACAACACACTACTAGTTGAGATTAACTTGTCAGGGAGAAACACCTCCAGTGGTTTTCAGGATAGTCCACCAGGAAAAACAACCCTATCACATTAATACAGACTGCGTCTGTGAAGCACGAGAAGCACAGCGCCCCACACTTGATCTGGAGAAGCCAAGCAACTCTTTGAGGTCAACATTCCAGTTAGTTTTGCATTGACAGCCAAATCACATTTCCATCAGATCAGGCAACAATGCTTCATTCTGAGTACCACAAAGCCTGTAACCCATTATCAGCTTTGATTTTGGACACTGCAAAATAAGTTGACCACATCTAACAAAATCTCATACAAACATACTGAAGTACATAAATACTAAACTAGACAGTATACTAAAGCAATTAAAAAGCACTAAAAATGTTCCCTTAAAAATCCTGCTGAGATTTGGCATCCGTTCTATCCTTAAGACCTCATAATTGACAACATTTATAAGTCACAGCAGATCAGGATTCTTCAGTTGTATTTGCTCTCTGAGACAGCAGCTCCCCAGTTTCAGTTTGATACTTCCCTACTGTGCAGTCAAGAACTTGAGAGCTCCTTCCTTAGCATTAAACCTCACCAAAGGTAGCATTACAACAAACACAATACACAACAATGATTTGCCACTCTCCTTCCTGCATGTAGTTCTAGACAATTCTGTCCTGTAATACTCACCTCTCACCCATCACCTTGCCACGTAGTCTGTAAATCAGAAGTTATGGTTCCACAATATTACTTCTTCCTGGAACAGACATAATACCTGAGTGAATAAGCATACTGTAAAGCTTTACAAGCTCCTCCATTAACATACATAGCCACAGCCCATCAACCCAGCTTACTACCGTTTCACCGAAACAATTCCAAAGCAGAGACTATCTACCCTCTGGATTATTTAAGTTGTACAGGAGCACTGAATCAGTAGACTTAGTCCTCACTTCAGACAGGAATGGGAGAGGATAATTAGCCCACAGCTGACCAGCAGAGTTCATCACTGCTGCTAAAGAGCACACAGGAGTCATTCATTTAGTTTAATTATACTAGGGATCTCACAGCTGATAGAAAACATTTAAAGAAACATAAGAATAAGAGGCAAAGAGATTGCTAAGCACTATCCAAGTTTCTGAGGTCAGTTTCACTCTGGCTTCTCAAATAGCAAAAGTCAAAGTCTTAAAATAGAAAACTGCTAATTCCAGTCTTGTGTGTCATTGATCATCCTCACAACTCCATAAAGTTCTGGTCAAAAGCTTACAAAAACTCAGTGCTTAGCCTGAAGGTTGTCCCGACAGACACACAGGAGAACTGATCTCCTAGACTGCCTGTTTTGTCATTACCCCTTAAAGCTCCCAAGTTTCAGAACATATTAGCTCTCTGTGGAGTGACAGACAAGCTCTGCCAGGCCACTGACGCTTTGATGTTGCTTGCGAACACTCCAGGTTCTGGCTGTCAGTGGTTATTTTTTAGAGCTGACAGTCATCCCACAGTTGTTTGGATGAGATTCTCTGTTTGGACAATCTTCTAAGCAACCTTTCACCTGTACATTCACAACATTTAGTCTTTAAGAAGAAAAACAGCAGCATCTGTTCCTCACAGAAAGAAAGCATGGATTGTGTGATGCTGTACATGCTTGCCTTTTTTTTTTCTTTCTTTCTTCTCTGACTGCTAAAATAACTTGTTTTAAAGTTAAAGTTAACATAAACAAAAATAACTCTTGAAGTAGAGGGGACAACACCATTTTAGAAATCACACCTTTTCTCTATTCTTTCTTTCATCGCTTTAAAATTCATTGAATTTAAAAGGATCAAATCAAGAAACATTACTAATGAAAACATATTTCTAATGGAAACATTTCAACTATTATTTTAGCCTATGCTAGCAAATGCAATTAAAACTGAGAAAAAAAGAAATTAAGGAAAGTAAGGCTCCTCCACTCATGCGTGTACTTTATATTTTAAAATGCTTGTACTAAGTCCTTCAAGCTCCAACTTTAATATATGTGAGTTTGGGGTTATTTGTATAAGGATACTTCATGGCCACAGTCAGTGAGGGTTAACACAACTTCAGCTGATGTGGAGGTGATATGCAAGAACCCGTAATGCACAATTACACAGAGCCCTGGTTTTCTCTAGTTCTTTATCACAGGTTACTAGTAACAGAATAAATACACACTTCCATGTATCACAAAATTAGCACTATGAAAGCAACTATACAAGTGTCAAGCAAGTATATGTTACAAGTTACTACAGGGTTCAAACTCGTGCAGCAAGTACATATTTATGAACATTTACATATATGCATGCCTATACATATGTATTTTATGTAAGGTGTTGCTGGTAATGGCACATTTCAAAGCACTTCAAGGAGCAGAGCTCATCAATAGCAGAAATCTCATGTCACAGACATTTCACGTTAAGAAGTCCAGCTGTGCATCCCCAGCAAATCTCAGGTCTGTCTGTGGGTTCTCCTGCAGAGAAGCTCATTTTCGGTGGACAGTTTTTTACTACTGTTTGGGGTGCACTTACATGAATGGGCACAGGACTTCAGCCCCCAGGACTCCTTTTGCTGACCTTCCTTTTCCTTGGAGGTCATCACTTCATCACCAAGGTCTCTTTGTTCTGTGCCTATCGAGTTTCTTTGTCCTATAAGCTACATCTCAACAAGGAGGTTTTACTGAGTTTATCTGGGATGTCCTGTGGCTCCCAGATAATTAGACATCCTTCTTTCAGTATTTTTACAGGGTCACCTTTGCGGCAGCCAGGGCAGTTAAGGACCATCAGTGAACCATTGTAAGTTACTAAGCTCTTGACTTGTCAATGCAACAGTTTCAAGACTTCCTTTATTCCTGGACAGTTGATAAGCCAGTTTGATAAGACAGTTGATTGTACTTTCTTTGTCTAATCTGGGAAAATCAATCTTTGTTTAGTAAAAACGGTCAAGGGAGAGAAAACGGTCCTCTTTTCCAAATAATCTGCTTTGAGATAAGAAACCACCTCATTTGGGATTTTTTCTTCCTTTCCATGTAAAACCTGCTGAGGATGTTATAATGTTCTTTCTTCTAGCTGTCCTCGTTATTCCTTTCTGGATGGAAGCTACCCATTCACCAGGCCAGTACTCAGACTGATGACAACACAGTTTGCATAATCCCATTTTATTTCTTGAACACCGTATCTTGCTTACCCACAAAACAATAAATTATACATAGATAAATCCAGGCTATATGATAAGGAGAAGAAAAAAAAAAAGCAAAAAAGAAAAAGAAAAAAAAGAAGAAGCACTCAGTTTGAATTAAGTCAAATATGTTCAAAAAAAGGTTAAAGTAAATTTTTGTTTGTGAAGAAACTACAGACAGCAAATAATAAATATATGGGAAGGAAAGCTTCCTACAGACAGCCAAAGTACTGTTAGTGTCAATAAACGGCAACATATTTCCATTTTGAAACATCTAGTACTATTACCAGGAAGTTATACATGATAAATTAGCATTCCCCTTTTCTAGAGAACTGAGAGAGAATTTGTAAAATTCAGATCATCTGAATCCAGTGTCCTTTGTCACATACTTGCTGTTAGAATTCTGATAATAATGACAACACAGTCTGGATTTCTACTAAATGCTTATATCTAAATACTTAATACTTTCCTTAATTGAATGGGCCACAGGAAAGGATAATGACTCAAAAAATAAAAAATAAAAATAAAAAAAAGTGTATACAGGAATCACAAAAGAGCATAGAAGTATGGCGTTCTACTGGAAGACACTGATTAAAACAAAACACCGTGTAACACAACAAAACAAAACGTAATAAAATAAAAACAAAAGCCAAGGCAAAGTTGTATCAGCCCTCCCATTGAAAAAGAGTTTCTCCAGAAGAAAATGGGAAGCTGGCTCCTTCGGCTATGTATTAGCCTGGTTAAATGGTCATTCATTTTTGTATTGATTAGTTGTCGTGTTTTATCCTTATGTTTTTCAAATGATTTTCTTGAAATTCTTTCTAATGTAGCTTGTTGTAAAACACAAGTAACATAGCTTTAATTTTCCAGTAGTTTTATAGAAACCTATGTCAGATCAGCCAAGAGGATTTGGGATTTTTCTTTTTAAATGAGCCCTTATTGTTCAACAAGTACAGCAAAAAAATAAATAAATATCGATAAAAATAAAATAAATTACTATCCCATATTTTACAGAAAGATTAGACTCTTCTGCTTTGATCAAGAACTCCTTCCTGTACTAGCATATACTCACTTGAATGTTCCTATGCAAATCCTTGAACTGGCAGGCAAACTCTGGGGTGTAAATAATCCCCGCTTGAATCATTTACCATCTATACATATAAGCATGGGCACAAACTGCTTATTGAATATTGCCTAAAAAGATACTCAGGAGTGAAGAAATTCATTAGAATTTTATTTGGAAGAATCTAACCAGCCAGAAGAAAAAAAAAAGGAAAAAAAAAAAAAAAGACTTTTCAGCTGTGTTTAAGATAAACAGGTTTGCTTTCCAATGACAACGCGTCTGATTCTGATTCAGACAAAATACTGTAACATAGATATTATCTAAAAAAAAATTATCTCCAATCTTTCAAATGTCCTTTGACTGCATCGCTGCGATGTCAAATTTAAATTTGGGTGGTGGTGGAGGAATGGAGATCTCCAAAAGCTGTTAATGTAAGTAATACTATCTGAGCAATGCCTTGTTTGTAAGTAATAAGGATGCAAACCTCGGGAAAGCACATAAAAGTACGCAGTTTTTGTCTTAATTGCTATTGAACATCCAAGCAAAAAGAACTGCATGGTTTGGTATTTCTCTGCGCTTCAGATTTCCCTTACAAATGTAGCACCATTGATTTACAACTAACATTTTCATGTAAAGTAGGATCAAGCGATCGCATCCTCACTTACAGACAGGTGCACCCATCAAGGCAATGTTAAGGCAGAACAAGAAGGCAGCATACGAGCGTGAGTCCTATTGGCTCATTTCATGCTGCATGAGCAAATCTGAGAACATCTGCAAGGTGAGTGGGTCTGCAATTGTAAAAATCAAGAATAATAACGCAACTGGAAACAACAGCAGTCAATATTTATATAAACCCATATTCTTCTGGCAGCAGGAGACTGAGAAAAACATTTGTTTTTTTTCCCATGGTGGTATGTTTAATATTGTCTAGTCTCTCATAGGAGCTCCACAAGCCTGAGTCTTCATTACCTTGTTCAGTGCAGAGTATCCTGTACCACAGCCAAATGCTGTAACTGAGGAGATGACAGGGAAATCACAGACTTGAAGACTGCTTGCAGCGCCCCGGGGCACAGCACAATGTGAGGCAGGAGACATCCAGCCCCTGAATCTCTTGTTAAGTCCAACTGCAGCTTTTAAAATGAAGCTATCCTATCCTCTGGCCTTGAAACCTAAGCAAATGCTTTTCCCTTCTCTGTGGTCAGAGCACTCTGGTTCTCACCCCCTTAATGTGTGATGCTCTCCCAGCAAACAGCATGTATCAAAGTGTCCTTAGTTTCCACAAAGTCTGTGCTAACAAGCAATAGCAGAACCAAGGATGACAGCATAAATACTCAGTTTCTGAGTCACACGCTGTTTCTTTCTGAGTTTTGACCTTCAAGCTCCCCATTAAAACTGTTGCTTTTGGCAGAAGCAACAGTTCTTGACCACAGAAAAAGAAGGAGAAGGGAGAGGAAGCAGCAGTGATGAAATGGAAAAAATCAGGCATCTGCCAGAGTTTAGACTGCTGGAATAATAACATTTCTGAGTTATTTTTCCCACCAGAAATATGGGATAGAAGGGCTGTGATAGCTTCTGAAACCATCAGCTGCAGGAACGGTGGGATTTGTGATAACAAAATCTAAAAACAAAACAAAACAAACAAAGAAACAAACCAGTCGTACTCATATTTTGTCCAGCACTCTCTAAACTTTGCATAAAATGGAGATGTTATCATTCCTTTGGGGACACTTGGGAGGATGAAGTGATAACAAGAAACAATTCTACCAGACAGCTTTTGCTTCACGTCTTCCCTTCCCCTCCCCATCCTGCTGCACCCCTCGGTTCCTGGCACAGCCACATGAACATCTCCAAGCAGAGAAGGGCCAGCACAGATCCCACACACATGCTTACCCTGCTCACAAGGGTTGCCCCAGCATAAAAGCCTTCCCATGTCAAGCAAATACACTGCCCTGGGTAATGCCTTATGTTCAAACTCATCGTTTCCTGACTGCATCTGATTCAAGGAGAAGAGCCATAAGCATAAGCTTGCAAAGATCATGGGTTTTTTTTCCCCATCACAGCCTAAATTCCAAAGGGAGGCATTATTCTTATTGTCATTTGATTTTGTAGCTCTCAGAGGAGAAAGTTGGAAAAAAGGAGAGTATAAAAGCATAATTTTAAAAGTTTGCTCTTTTTCCATAGCAGTTGTTAGCCTGATTTTCTAACCTCCTTTGACTGCCGTTGCCTTGGTCTTACAACCACTTCTTCTCTGTGCCCTGCAATGCACACCCACTGCTTGGAATGAGCTGTGTGTGTGTGTGTAGCCACTCCCTTTGCACCATCAGGGCAAGGCACCATGGCAGAAATGTGTTCTCTCATTTTCAAATAGCATGGGGCTTTAGCAAAAGAAAAAAAGCTTCTAGCTAAGGAAGAGCTTCAGACAGAACAGCTTCGAAAAGGAACAGGTCACGCATTTCTTTGAGTCTGATACTGCCTGAAGTTAACAGCTCACATAAGAAGAATAAACTGGTGGTGCTGTAATTGAATTTTTATGGAAATAAACAGGTGGCAGATTTACTATGGCTGCGGGGATAGCAGGGGGTGAAATGCTGCAGCCACATTAACCTGTTTAATTTAATAGCCTCTCTACTCCAAGAGAGAGGAAAAAAAAATAGATACTGTGCAGTTAGTTCAGTCAGCTGGATGCCAAATGTAAATAACTACAATTACCCTACTATGCCCATGTGCTAGATGAGAAAGAGAGTTCATGCCAACTCTCACTTAGTTGTCGTATTTCTTAATTAAGCTCCAGGAAGTTTAAAAAACAGCAACAACAAAAGTTTTGATTCAGAAACAAGATATGGAGGAAGAGTGTGCATATGGAAGCAAATGTAGGGTTCACCTGGCTCTGCTCTGCAGCGTCTGCTGCTGAAACTCCAAACCACAACCTCCAGGTGTGACCGTGCTCTCAGAGGGAAGTTGGGACCAAGTCGGCAGCTTTGTCTCATGTTGTTGCCTATTGGACTATTGAAATCTGGTCAGTATTTAATAGTAGCCTTTAATCCTCACAGGGAACCTGCAGCAAACAGGCAGAGAGATCCAAAAACCATTATGTGTTTATAATCAAGGTAATTGTATGGGGAGGGCTGCAAATATTGGATTTAGCTTCTTTCACCTTAACTGCTGATGCAAAACAAAACAGGCTGAGGCATTAGTAGTATTGTATTTGCATCCTGGCATGTTAGAGATAAATGAAAGAAATGCTGCTATAATATTCAAAAAGGGCTCCAGGGCAGTCCAGTAAAATTACACATTAAGGGAATGGGGAAGCTGCACCGTTAAGCAGTTGCCAGCCAAAATTGGGTTCCAGGGATCTGCCCCTTGTGCATATGGATGATAATATAGTCTCAAAGTAAATGATCAGTCTTTAATGATGAAATATAACAACAACACATTTCCTGGTGCACTGCTCTCAGTAAATTCCTACACCTGTGAATAAATAGCCATTAAAATACTTCATACGTGGCATTCCTTCCAATTCAAGCAAACAGTATCTGTCTCATTGAATGTACTTCTCCAGAAAATTGCTCTATTCAAGAAAAGGTGTCAAATTCTCTGTTAGTGTATGCTGACACTATGGCTTTAATAAAGCTACATTAATTTATACGCACTGAAGATGTGGTCCAAGTGATCACGTAATTGAAGACAGCAATGCAATTGCATATTGTTAGTATGGCTGAGATAATGCCTCAATTTGCCTCCTGAGCAATATATCTGGGTTTTTAACACGCTCTCGCTGTTAGTCTTCATGTCATTTCCCAGACATCTTAAGAGTATATTAGAAAACAAGAAGATCCTGTAATTTGAAATACTTGAGTATGCCATAACTGGAGAACACACAGTGACCCATATCTCATCCCCTGGTCTCAGTGCAACACACAAACCGAGCACACAAGCAGCCCTCCTTTCTCCCTCACGAATCTTCAGTGCATTACTGTCTCTTCTCATCTGGCCACGAACAAAAGCCCTGCCTGCCCCCTCTGAGCACTGAGCAGCTGCTGCTCAACTCACAGGAAGCTTCAACCCCTCTCCTTTTCAAACTGTTCTGTTATACCTGAGGTGGGGATGCCTCAGCTTTTAAATTATGCATTGTGAAAGAATGCTAATTTGGAATAGTTGTGCTTATATATAAAGCAAATACAGAACAAGGGCCAGGTTTTCTTTCCCGATATTTAACCGAGCAGTGCATTTAAAGCCAGCATCTTAGGCTGAGAGGGAAGACATGTCACAGGATGTAACTGCTAAAATAAAACTCACTTTTGGACACTAGTGAGCCTCCTCTTCTCTAGGAGACATCGCCATCCACCTTAAATACTGCTATACACAAGGTATCTGTAAACTGACGGAGCTGGGGGGGGGAGCTGCTCTCGATATTCTCTCGACAGCCTTCAGTTTCCCCCCCTAGCAATTGCTCCCGCCGGCAGAGCAAAGCGGAGCACCGGACCCGCTCCCTCAAAGGGGGCGCGGCGCCATCTTGTAGCCCTCCGTCCCGCCGCGCCCCGCCGTCGTGCCGCTGCTGCCACCGCGTGGGGCGGAGCGGGAAGGGACCGCCGGCTGAGGGGGAGCGGGCGCGGATCGGCAAACAAAGAAAAAAAAATGCATCTAACGATCCTCCCATCGCGCTGAAACCGCGCAAGAAGCGGGCCGTGGCTTAGCCTGCCCTAGCGCTTGGGCATTCGTAGGAAGCCGAATGGTGAAAAATTGATAGGAAGCGTTCTCTCGGGAAAAAGCAAGGCAGGGCTCCGTGGAAGTCAGCACTCTGCCATCTGCTGATAGCAGAGGAGGGTCCGCGTTCTGGGTCTGGGGGAAGGTGCCCTCAGTTGGTCTGCCAACCCGCTGTTAGTGCTGCAGCTATCCCCGACGTTCTGAAGCACTGCCACTGCAGATGCAAACCACGTAAACTCTTCTTATCGGCATCCAAACCGAATTCAAATAAAATACAGAGTTCCTTTATTTCCCCTGAAGTTCTCTTAAAACTTCAGAGAGCTGCTACTCCAGAAGAAATATCTTTAGGCTCCCTGGCCCCACACACCAGGATGTAGCAGTCAGGGAGAAGACATTTTATGGACAAAACACGCAGAATATTGCACTGATGGGGACCTTCATCCTCAGAAGCCCGTCTCTAAACTGGCCACTGTACACCATAAACGCAGGAAAATTATGTTGCTTCTCGCAGTGGTGTAGTATCATGCAAGTGTTGAAAGAAGAAAATATGATGCAGGTAGATGTGTGTCTTGGGAGTCTGAAGATATCATAAACTGCTCATGCTTTTCTCTTTTTTACCATCAGAACCCTATAATGCCTCCTGTGTTTTATCACCGTTTTTTCTCAGTTGGTTCTTTATGTGTAATGGATACAAATAACTTTTACAAACAGCGGTGTAGTATTCATTTATGTAGTGCAGCAACCTCGGATTTTATTCTTTCCTCGTTAGATCTGTTTATTTAATCCAGGTTTCTGCATGGCATGCCCTCTTGAGAAGTGAAGAATCATTTGAATGGACAAAAAAATGTGAAGTAAACCAAAAAGCTGTTAAAATGAATTTGGAAGGATTTCCCCCTGGCTGGGTGATAAATACTCTAAGGAATCCAGTTCTACATATTTACAGCAATATTACAGCTGTTCTGCTATGCTCTGAACAATGGAAGTGTAAAATGCATTGTAAAAATAAAGGCCAAGTATTTTTAATGTATACCTGCTGATCAGATTCACCATATCTTTTAATCTTTTTACATATTTTGATTATTGTCACTCAAACATTTCATGTTAATTTCCTGTAATAGTATTTTCAGGCCACAATTATGAATGCAACTTATATTTACATCTTTTGATACCGATTCTGACATTGGTTTTTGGCTTTTTGGCATTTTGTTTTCTTCCACAATCTCTTTCTTACAGTACTGCGTTTCAAAACATGCCACAGTCTCACTCATAGAAATACATCATTCTGATTACATTTTTATGTGTGCATGAGCTCCGTAGAATGTTCTTCGTTCTTCCATTTCAAGAGTGGTAAAAAACTTGTGTTTTTATTTCAGAGTGCAATGTAAAAATTTCCTTCAACTCTAATCTGACTGACTGTAATACCTCTGAATTTTACTACTCCCAGCCACAGGAGGGATCTGACCCTATTGAATTTCTATCCAAACTTGAGTTTAAACTGTGTCCACATCACCTCTATTCAAGCTCCTCATTTTCAGATTTCGTAGTCCACATAAATCAAATGAAACTCAGCTCACACTGAACCTAACGTAGCAGTACACAGTCATATGAAGTGTTTGGGAAGCTCTGATAGTGGTAAAACAAGCACAGCCTAGCTTACACCAGTAAGCTGTAAGATGACTCACATAGCAGGCCAGAATAAGTCCCACGGTTTCAGAGCCATTTCACAGTCAAAATCTGAACTATCACAACTGAAGAACAACTGCGATTTGCATGTTTCTGCTGGTTTGCAAATACACAGCGCTGCTTTTTTATTGAACAAAGCCAGGTGTATGAATACAGACTTATAAACTCAAGGGGCCCAGAATCTCTGCTTATGAAAATCAGTTTACATCAGTGAAATTGGTTAATTTACACTATTTAACCATCTGGCCCTCTGGCATTTTCTATCAAGTACAGCTAGAATAATAGCTGAGTAGTTGAGCATAAACTGACAGACAGCAAATGCATGCACAACAGTTGTAACCATTGTAATTGGAAAGTAAGAAAGAGATCTGCAGAGAGACGGCTCTCCAGCACTGTCAGTGCCTTGACTGTAAATTTAGATGCTGAAAATATTCAGCTTCAGTCTGCCTGTTGGTACTGTGCTGATCTGGTCCCAGCTGAACCCCCACAGACCTACTTAATGTTTGTGCCATGGCCAATCCCCTGCAGAGCTCACATGCAGGCACTTCCATCTCACCTAGAGGTATACTGAATTTCCCCTGTTGAAGTGGCTTGACTTGCAAAAATGGATTCAAAATTAAATCAACAGGCAACTTCAGTCCTATGCTCCAGGAGAAATAATCTCTTTTTTACATTGTTCAGAAGGACTGAGGGAAACTGAAATCCCCTCAAGCCCTCAGAGCTATGCTGGTGGCCTCTCCAGTATTCATTATATTTTGTTGTTTGCTTGCTAGTCTGGAGTGGGGAGATGGTTACCAGCCTCAGCCTGTATCTCCCAGCCGGCTTTCACAGCTGCAAACCCTAAATATGCACAGCCTTTTCCTTCCTCATTTTTAAACAAGGCCTCTAAACTCTTCTGTTCCTCCCCGCTTACCAGGCTAAACAGCTCCCACCTCAAGGTTTTTACAGATCCCAGCCTTAGTCCTGCAAGGTGTGCAGGTCAGTGTGGGTATCAGAAATGCTGTGTCAACGCATTACCCATCAAGAACCAGCTGGTGTTTGCCTGGAGGTTTGTTGACTAACAGCCATGCTCCTTCAGGTACTCAAACCACCCACTGGCTCACTGAGTGATGCCAACTTCCTCTCTTTCTGCTTCATACCTGGGCTATGAGGTTTGCTACCACAGTGCAAAGCCCACTTGGTAATCTAGTCTGAGTTTTTTGTGCCTCGAATAGGCTTGTTTGACTGCTCACATGGCTGTAAGGAAACTGAAATTTTGTCTTTTGGGATTTTGAACCCAGACCTATAAACTTTCTTCATGCTCCTCTCACTCCATAAAATCCGTTCCACCTGTCTGCTGAAGCTGTTTGTCACTTGATCCACACCGACACCAAAATAATGCAGTCGTTGCCCAAATGCCAATTGCTGCCATGTTCTCAGTGGGAGAAAAAGGATCTTTGATCCGAGCTAGTTATTCATCCTACCCCACACCTAGTACTACTGTTAAAAAACATAGCACACTGGAGGGAGATTGTGCTATATTTCATGAACATTCATTGCTGGCGCTAAGGGATGTACCCATCTGTTATTTGCTCTCAGCTTTGCTTACTGATAAAACAGGGAAGACAGCTTGCTGATGGGCTCTTTGAAGCAAAAAGCTTCTCTCTTTCTTACAATTAATGCCTCTAAATTATTTTTTTTCATTAGAGAGCATGCAGTCTACCTCAAACCAAAATGACTTCTACTAAATTAAAATTAAATATTCTGTGCATTTTTCTGCATCATGGACTGACTGAGAGAACTTTACAGCAACGTGACTGCCTTTGAAACATGTTGAATTAAATGATTTCCTAGTACTGTGTTATCTGGATTTCAAACTGTTACAATCAGAAAGACTAGCGCAGTGGAAAGGCAATACAGGAATAGAATGGCAAAAGTACAAACAGGAGAGGAATGTTCATGTCTCTGAAGATCTAGGCTCACAGGGAAAAAATCCACAAGGGAGGAATCTCCAACCAGAGATCTTTCCCTAGTGGCAGTCAGCCCTGAAATGGGGTCTAAGAGAGGTACAGCCGGGCTCCATCCCTTCTCGCCATACAGCTGAATTGCCTTCACCTGTGCTCCCAGAGCTGCCCCAGTCCTTTCCCAGGTGATCAAGCAGTGGTTCAGGCCATGACTCAAGAGTTCCTATACACAAACATATGCTTCAACGTGTGTTTCAGCTATGCTACCTTATAAACATGTTTGAGAGAGGAAGTGTGTTCTGTCTCAGGGACCCAAGAGGGAATTAAAGGTAGAAGACAGACAGGAGGACATGGCTGCCTGTAGGATGAGTGCTACAGTAGATATGAGGTTACATGCTGGCAGAGATTCTCTTTGTTCATCTTTATGGCCCTCATAGGTCCAAGGAACATCCTCATACCAATAGCTTGTTCACATGGGAGCAACTTCAGCCTTCCAACATGCCACACAAAGCCCCTTCTTTGTTTGCTCACCAGGACTGAGTTGCCATCCACTTCAGGCTCTTTCAGTGCAGCCAGGGGTACTGGATAGATAAAGTCCCCATGCAGTGGCTTGAGTCTTACCACAAGGAGCAAACATTCTTACCAGTTCGTTTCCAGGTATCTTGTTGTCCTTTCCCTTCCTGATTTTCTGCCCAGAGTGTAGATCTCTACTGTGAAGAGAGCAAAGATCGAGGCATAAAGTTGGCATTAGGAATGCACTCCCCAAAAAAGTATTGGTTTTGTTGTGCTGCTCCCCTGTGATTGCTCAGGCACTGCTGAGAATTCAAACTTTTTCAAAAAAGCAGTATCTGAAGATTTCAGATCTAAACACTGATGGTTATCGCATCCAGGAAAACCCAGTCAGAGGTAAAACACGTGTCATACACACCGAAATTGCGTTGTCAGAGGAAAAACTGGTCCCTCCTTTTTGTTACTCAGAGTAATAATCAAAGCATTGCCAGTCACTGCTAATCAGCACATTGACAGAGATTAAATCAGAAAAACGATTACAGGTCTCCTAGAAAACTCACTTATGTTTTGCCACACAAACCTGCCCTGGCTGCAATCCATCTGATGCTCAGCACTTGTGACACAATTTAAGTGCTGCCAGTGGCCTGCTGGCCAGGCACATGTCTGCTCTTTGTTCTGTGTGGACACATTTGGCAGTGACAGCTGTGAGAAACAGAAGCAATTCAGTGCAAGGGGACATCAGCAGCAGAGGATATGTACTTCCTTTTGATAGATACTTTAAAGCAACATTTAGGGGACTGCGCTGGAAAATTAATTTGCTGATGCTGTAACGCCTGCCCCTGTTACATACATAATCAGGAAGCAATCCTCCATGATTCAGTAACTAGTTCTGAGCTTTCCAAATTTAGGTATGCTACCTAATAAAGTGTACTAGTTAGCAGCCTGTTCTGTTTCTCAAGATGTCTAAGAATGACTTGTTCTGACAAGGTCATTCCAACTGCTTGGCCCGGTTGAGCCTCTTAAAGAGAAAAAAATAGATTGCCTGTTAGCACAGAAAATTCTGCTGTAGATTCAAGATACTTCAAAGTGCCTGCATTTTCCACAGGTCTAAATAAATCACTTGTAATTCTGGAACAAATCTGCTAGCAGAAGCCTCTTTCTGTACAGCCTCTTTCATCCTCGTGAGGGTGGTCACTGCTGCAGTATGCATGTTCTCCTGGTTTGGACTCAAAAGGCATTTGAAGTTAGAAAGCAAATGTAGGGAAATGCTATGTCAAGTGCAGTCACCTCCTCTCTGGCTACAGGAGGCGGTGTGCTTCGAATGCACCCATCCACTACGGGTCATCTGGGAACAGCTGGTCTATGGGGGATACACACACATGTATACAAGCGGGTGCAGAGTCAGGGGAGTTTTACAGTGAAAAAAATCCTAACTGTGTTTAGCCTGCAGCAAATGTTGTCATCTCTTCTGGAAGCATATCTGTCACTGTTGCAGCTATTCATAATTACAATAGGAATTTGTCTACAACTCTGTAGACAGTCTGTAGTTTGCAATGGTGTGAGTCCACCGCCTTGGGGCTGTCTTGGCTCTGTTCTGTTCCTCCATGCAGCATTTTAGCCATGCACTTGTTTATGAACCTTTGATTTTTAATTTTCCTTTTTGGAAAACAAAAGCAAAAAGGCAGATAACAAAACATCCTCCAGCCCCACGGCCTTTACACTTGACTCAGCCTTTGTTCAGAAAGACTGACCCCATCAGCGAAAGAAATGTAAATATGAAGTGGGAGGAAAACCACATACTTGTGCATTATTTATGATAGATTAATAAACGTATTTCATCTCTACTCATCAAACACGTCCAGTCCATTATATACATCTGTGTATGTATACATAAATCTATTTCTTGGCACAATTAGTTCATTTGTTAGCCTGCTTTTACGTCATCGAAGGCCTTCTGAGGAAAATGCTAGGGATTTAATGGGTACTCTGAACTTTCCATTTCTTCCTTTCAGAAGAGGTCTATGGATTATTTATCCATTTCCTTCAAACGTGAATGCATTCTGCTATATTATTACACAGACCTCCTTGTGAACTATATAATGCAATTAGCCACCCTTTTATCACCTTCCCAGGCCTTGAGGCATTGCACTTTCTAAACCTATTTCATAAATAAATTCATTTAACCCCACCTCTCCCCATCCACACAGAGTACACATTTTGCCCTTCCCTGAATACCTTACAGCATTTAAGTATCATCTTCAAACTTTCGTTGTGAGCCTAGCCAACAAAATACCACACACTGCACAGAGGTTAGTTCCATGTTTTGGAGATGCTGTAGAGATGTTTTCTTTTCTTTGAATTGTAGCTCTGTTTTTCGTGGTCTCGTGGCAGCTCAATCCTTTGAGTAAAGTTGTCTCAAAAGCCAACCATTTCTAAAAGAGTGCCACAGCTTGTTGCTTTCTCTGGTGCACTTCTGTCATTTTCAGAGGTGTACTGAATATCCTGGATTATATGATTTCCTTTTGTGGGAGTGTGTCATCATCATCTCGATACTTTTCTAGTAGTGTCGCAGTTAGTATACAAACAGTGCAAGCCACGAATTTCAAAATAGATATGTTGGGAGCTGAAGGGCATTTTCTTAGTTTTCAGTGTTATCACAATGCACTAAAATCCTTGAATAACTATCAGAAAAAGTGGAACATCTGCTTAGAAAAGAAAAGTTATAATTTGTAACAGAAAGAGTTTCTATTTGAAAAGAAAATAAAAACAAAAACAAGGTTGAAGAAAAAACTATCAATCCTTCATCAATCAATCTACTTGAGGAATCAGCTACCTCCTTACAAGCAATACTACTTAAGAGTGAAGCATCCTTCACTCTTCTTTCTCAAATAAGTTCCGTGCTCAATAAAAGCATGAACGTATGATTACATTACGCTTCTCACAGTTCCTTGTGCCTGACTACATTTAGCTTCCTTCTAAACCCTGTCAAGTTTACATTTTCCCTATCGTTACTAGGCTATTTTGTTCAGTCTGTTTCTCCAGCTCTCTAATGAGCAGATTGGTATGTGTTTCTGCTATGCCATCATTAGCAGCGGAATGAAGCAAGGCAGTGCCTTTCTGGAAAAAAGCCATGCAAGAGAAGTACCTCGGTAAACTCCAGCACTCATCCAAGAGAATTCCCAAACACAAAGAGCCAGAAAATTTCAAAGCAAACAGGCTGTCATTGAAAGGTACCGCATTCCTCAAATACAAACTGTTCAATGTTGATTTCAGGGACAGGTACCCTAAGAAATATGCCTGGTTTTCAACCAGGTGGAACAAGGAGCCCAAGGTCTGTCCTAGAAGCCAACAATCAGTTCAGAGCTCTGGAATAAATCTAGACTGCAGGATGCAGCAGGTGAGGCCTCTGTGCCTTTCTCAAGGAATCTTTTTCCCTAGTTTTCATCTATTGAAGTTCTTCACACATAGTTTTTCTTTTCCCTAAAATACTAATAAAAATATCCAAGCCTCCAGGACTTCTGGATACTTCCAGAATAGAAGAAGAAATCTGTTTCCCACTACCTGTGTTTCCTGAAGATGACTTCTCCATTCATCGTAAGTTTGAAATGCATGTCTATGTTTATGCTCATATGCTTTAAAATATATTTGGTTTGGTTGCTCTGCAGGTTTAGGAAAAACAGTGATTAGACACATACTAATAGCTATGCAGAGTTGCCCACTTTTCTGTTTCTAATACTCCTTTTAGTAACGTGGAGTCCATTTCACTTTTTTTTTCCCCACCACAGTCATCAGCAATAGCACATAGCATATTAGAACATGACTTAGGCTTTTTGAAGGGTTCGCTGAGATTTAATGGCGAGTTTAATGGCCTAGCTAGCCTGCTCCTCTTTTTAATCTGAGTCTCATTACAACTCGCCTGTGTGAAACGACATGAGGATCCAAAACAGATGAATCAGTGCTACATCTGCAAAATGAGTACAGCACTGAACTCTGGTCTTCTCACCAGTGTAGTGCAGCACAACTGTGCAGATGACTTATGAGGCAATTTTTCCGTATTAATTTAGATGACATGCTCTCCCCCTCAAAAATAACTTAGGCAACTCTTCTGCCCATGCTCTGAATACATTCGGCTGAGTCAGCCTTTAGCTAGCTCTTTATTTCAATGCCATAAATTTCAACAAGTGATGAAATTCATACATTTTCTTCCTTATGAGCACTGAAAGTTTAAGAACTATGTTTCTCTAATTTCAGAGTTGGGTTTGGTCACTGTAGTAGAGCTTGGAGATAAATTAAATGCTCCTGGGCAACAATTGCTCATAAAAACAACTCACCCTTTGTTCATATGCAAAATTGTGTTCTTGTCAGGAGAAAAAAAAAACACATATAAACAATCCAAAAACTCAGGAGATGTGAAGATGTACCTTACAGCTGGGAGTGACGGGGTGTTGATAGCCATATTTAACAATGAAGCTGTGTTATCTTACCATTTTAACATCCAATTGCTTTAAATCTTTCATCAGCAGCAGCATTTTTTGAAAACAAAACAAAACAAACCAAAACAACAACAAAAAAACATCTCTACATGCCAAACTCTAAAATAAAGATTTCATTTGAGTGTTATCCTGCATTTGATAGATGCCTGGATTGCTATTGCTGCTATTTTAATCCTGTTACTTGCAGGGCATATTTGCCTGCCAGGCATGGTATGATGTCCCACAAAGGGAGAGGTTTGTTTTCCCCTGGCATTCTGTAAACTGCATGTAAAGATGCACTATCTATATGAACACACAAGCCAGATCTCATGTCTAGACAGACAAGATGGCCTGCTGAATTGGAAAGGACAAAAAGACAGGAGTTTTAGCTCCTATTGTTTGGAGTATATAGTGATTCACAGGTTCAGATGGGCTGAGCTTAACCTAACAAAACACTGTGCTGGGTTTGGAGATGTGGGAAATTTGTGCATGTGTCAATACACATATTTATGGCCTAACTTCAGTCTTTCTCTATTTTTGTTTCTGCTTCTTCCTTGTGCCTCTTGCTGTGATTGATTGTTTTCGTCTTTGATTCTCTTACTTCAAATCTCACGTTGATTATTGTCTCCATTAGAGTGATTAGTGACCTGTGAGGCTGAGGACAAGTGGGACAGATATTTTGTAAGCCCTTCTAACCTAGATATCAATAGAACAGTTGCCTTTGATAGTGATCATTCCTGCATTTCTAATATATTTGAGCAAATGTTAAATGCATCCTGACCTTCCTTCCCTTTTTTTTCCTTCTTAAAAATGTCATTTGTAGCATTGTTTGCCATGACAGAAAAACACCAGAAATTGTGATGTGAAGCTAAAGTTACCTTTGCTTGTGAACATATACACTGCAAAAGAAAGGACAGTAGCACCTCAGAGGAGATGTTGTTGTATCTTTCACTTAATATATCTGAAATCTTAGATGGTAATGTTGAATCTTGGATCCATGTTAATGGGAAGAAGTTATCTTTGTTCTGTCTGTAAATACAATGAAGGACTAAGCCCAGATGCACTGCTCAAACGTTGTAAATGCCCCTCTATTTCACATTTTAAACCTATTCTGGGTCCCACCTCCAGAAATCGTCCTTAACTATAGAAGTCTATAGCAAGTTAGAAGTCCATAGTTAATATTTATGACTACCCCAATGTTTCAGCCTAAATTAAAAGCTTCAAACAATTGCGTCCAACTGGAATTAGGATGTTGTAATGGAAAACATTCATTTGTTCAGCATCAAATTTGTTCCTTTTGTGTAATAGCAATTCTATTTATCTGTAAAGTATTTACTTGTCTTCACAAATCACAAGGTAGATGCATGCATGCAGTTGTGGTCGTTACCACTAACCGCAGGCTGGGCTGTATATGCAAAATGGAAGACAGCAAGTCAATGAAGTCTTTGCAGCACATCTGTGTACTGGATACTGTGCTCAGTTTTAGGCTTCCCACTACCAGCAGGACATGGACGTACCTGAGTGAATCCATTGAAGGGCTACGAAGCTAGCTGAGGGTCTAGAACACATATCTGAAAAAGAGGCTGAGGGACTTCACTGCATGAAAAGACTTAAATCCTCAGCTGTCCAGTGAGTGGTTTTAAGAACAAGACCAGATGCTTCCTGCAGGAACAAGAGTGAAATCAGTAGTGGCTCAGAGCTGTAACAAGAAAAAACACGATTTCACCACAAGGATGTTCTAACACTAGAGCAGGCTTCCCAGAGCCTGCTGGGAATTGCATCCTTAGAGGCACTCAGAATTCCACCGGGCATGTTCCTGAGCAACTTAGCCCAGAGATTGCCCTGCTTAGATAATCAGACTTTAATAATCTCTGCCAGCCCAATTTTTTCCTGTTATTCTAGACTGCAAATCTAAAATTCCTACAGAGAAAGGAAGCAACATATGAAGCAACAGAAAGAAAAAAAAAAAAAAAAAAAAGAAAACAGGCTAAAAAACAGGCTAATTCTAATCCAGAACTGAATCCCTCCCACTGCCATTTGAAATGGTAAAGTATTTCATATGAAACTCTGACAATGTCCTGTTCTGAGCCCTATTTATAAAATGCACTGACCTTGAAAGAAACCTTCCAGGACAACATCCTTCCCCTTCTTGTAATACGTACTCAGATTTTTGATGACATTTCACAGAGGGACAGCCAGCCCTTAGAGAGCTCATTAATTCCACTCCCTGTTCACCATGAGTAGGATAAAATCTGGGATGCAAGCATCTAGCCTAGCAATACCAATTACAATATCAAGATGACTAATTAGATGAGTAATGGAAGATATCATGGCCTGAAATTCCACCTATCCCAGAGATGAAAGGTTCAGGGAGATAGTTGCATTTATACTCTAATTTCCCCCATGAAGGGGCCAGATGGCTTCTAGGATTGATTCCATTGATTTTTTTTTCCCCACTTTTTGATTTGACATACCAGCAAGAGAGCTCTTCTTTCATAACAGCTGTGTGACTTATCTTTGCATGGTGTTTCTTATATGATTCTTCTTCCCTTTCCTCATCTGTACTTACATTCCCCAATGCATCTCTTTCTGGATAAACAAAAAGCCAGGTTTGCAAGATTTAAATGTGGGAGCAGTGCAAGACATGACAGAAACATTTTTTTGTGTATTGTTATTAGCATGGTTTGTCACTTATGCTAAACACAAGTTCTGCCCCCAGAAGAAACATTACACACATGAGAGATAAATGGTGGCTTCCTGTACAGAAGCCTAAGACACTGTGCTTTCTGCAAGGCCCTTGCTCTGTACAATATTGTATACTTAGCTTTACACTCAAAAAAGAACTTCAGTGCATGCTTTTTAAGTGTGGCAGAAACAGTTTGCTATCTAGGAGCCAACTACACAGCTGGGGATTGCATTTGCCAATTCCACGTTTAACAACAAATCTAATTAAATATTCTGGGATGAACCTTCTGATGATAATAGTGGGGTGGTGTTGTTTGCTTGTTTTTTTTCCTTCCCTCTCTCTCTCTCTCCAGTTTATTGCCCTGAGCTACTTTTAGATGAATGGGACATTGTCAATTTAATAGTATGAATTTATTAGCCTTGTGTTAATAACTTCATCTGACTACAGAGAGTCAACGGTAATAGGAAAGACAGTGCAGTACCATAGTAAAACTGCTTTTGAAAATTTGGGTTGAGTTTACATTTATATATTTAAATTTAGCTAGTCTATGACTTCTCTACTGAGAATGATGACTCAGAGAGATCCTTCTTACAGCCTGTCTCACTCCTCTTTTTCTTATTTCTCAATGACATTGACATCATGCACTTGAGACAAGAATTGCAGCACTGCCTAGTTGTCATTGCACTACTAAATTTTTTCTCAGTTTTGCCATCAGCGTAGCTTTGGATATCTACATATGCACATGCCAAGATTTTTTTTCTTCCTCCTGGTTGGTGGTAGTGAGAGGCACACAGTGATGAGGAACAAGGGATATTTACCCTGTGATCCATCCAGCAAGCCCCAGTCTGTTCTCTATTCCACACCTCCAGGAGCCATCCATCCTTCTGTCATTAGTGTAAGGTGGACCTAAAACCACCAACGGATACTTTGGAGAAAGGAGATTTTCTCACTGTCTTGATCTCCCTGTTTTCCTCCACTGATGGGCATACCCTAACATACCCAATAAAAATTTACAGTGCAAGAAGAAAGGACCCTCCTTCCTGATAGAAATGACTGCAATTGCAGCTAGCTTTCACTTAGGGTTCATATATGACCTGTCAACCTTCTTTAGCCACTCTCAGCTTCTTTCCAGAGACAAGAATCCTCTAACCTATCCTGTCAGCTGACTTCAAGCTGAACTTCAAAAAGGCTCTGTTACCCATTGACTATTCAGTTCAGCCACTGGAGTCTCTAATTCAACTGCAGTATCTGGAACTATAGAGAGTCAAGAGTGCAAATTCAAAGCATCATGCAGGCAGCTCTGCTGCATAAACGTTTTGATGGGGGTGGACATGAGACTGTGCACGCATGTGCATACACACTACCATTGCTAAATTACTTTTTTTTTTTTCTTCCATAACTTCAATCTGAGACAAATGAAATCCCCCATTCCACCTCCCACCTCAAAAAATAATCAAAGCTAAATTGATCTCTTAAGTGGATCAATAGAAACTTAACTGAAATGGATTGGGGAGTTTATCAGGCCTGATGCAGTAAAACACTAATAAGATCGCTTCCAATTCACACATATAGGACTAAATTTTCAGCACAAATTGATCTCATTGCCAAGGATGAATGGGAACCTTTAGTAATGGATTAGGGCTGTAAAGCATTCTTCTTCTATACAAGCAGTAGGTTTTCCTCTTATCCTCACTGATTGCATGTTTTTAAGGCTGCTTTTCTTCTGCGCAAAACACTAGATTTCTCTTTCAAGTGCTTATTTCTTTCAAAAAGCAGACTGCTGGGTTATCTGCTGAACTGCATTGCTCTGAATGGTACCTGAGAGAAAGCATATGGAGCAAAATCCTCTTCAAGGCATTCCTCTTGGTGCCCTTGTGGCCTTTCCTGCTGCAACGCCTACATGAGGGCTGCAGGTGGAGGGGAGCAGGCTTAGCCGAGGGAACAGAGGGTATCTCTAGCAACAATGCAGAGCCTAAGAGGGGAGGCCCGAACTGCATCTCCCATCAGTTTGTCAGATCACTGAACAGTCAACACTTTGGTTCTGAGGTTATCTGTGAGAAAGGGGAAAAGCTACCTTTTCTCCTACTCCTTATGTATGAAGTCCATAACAAGCAGAGCGTTGTCTCTATCCCAGAGGCAGGCATCAGGACACCTTTTGAAGAATGGTTCTGAGCCACTAACAGCAACTGTCTTGCAGTCACACGCACAGCTTACCTCACCTCTATGGACTACCCTCTGTGGTCAACAAGAAACAGCAAGCTCCTCCAGAGGGAGCAATGAGAAAACCTGTCATACTCCAACAGCTGCAAACTGAGATGCATCAGAAGATACCAGCATGAAAAGCAGCAAGACTACAGACACAAAGAAAGAAAGAAATGCTCTTTTCTGGGAGCAGAAAGCAGGCATCAGAGGTGCTTACTCTACTTCCAGGAAGGGGCACTTTCTCTCCCAGGCCTATAGAGATTTTCAGGACTCTCACTGACTAAATGCTCAGCTTATAGATAGTTACATGCAGGTGGAATCAATACAGCTTTGAAGACATCAGCTCCACAGTGGTGATGTTAGCTCTTAATCTCATCCCTTTGTTTATTTATTTATTTTTCTGGAAGGTTGTTCTTGCAATTGAAATATAACTTTGCTGCACACTGATCAATTGAAAGGAGAAAAAACTGAGGTGAAAGAGTAAGCACTCTCTATTTTGTTATCCAGGGGTAAATGAATGCATGTACAAATGAGGCAGACCTTGCACAGCTTTGCGTTTCTCTGTCTAAAATAGAGAGAAAATAAAAGGAATTGACAAAAATAAACCTTTTTGTGCGAAGGGAGATGAAAAGAAAAGGCACACCAAAGTATGTAGGCAAGGAAACAAACCTAGATTTTGAGTATGTGCAGTTTGGTAACAGTAAGGGGTGCCTGTGAGTCCCTGTAAGGATACAGTGGGGAAGGACAATGTCTTCCAAGAAGAGTAGATTAATACTGACGACGTCTGACAGAAAGACAACTGAAGACTAAATGCAGTACTGCTAGCATTACCAATTACTACAAATAAACATAATGAAAAAAAGACAGGAATGGGGGAAAAAACAAAAACAAAAAAAACCAACAGTTCCTCGACCAGAACTTCTGAAAATAAATTTTCTGAAAGAAACACATTAAAATATGACATATTGTAATATATGGGAAAACAAACTAAAGTAGAGTTACAATCAATTTTTGAAATAACAGAAACATAAATAAAAGAGCAGCAGTATCATGGTACCCATCAGGCCTGTATTTTGTTAATGAGGAGTAAAGGATTTCTGCAAAATAGGCTGTTAATGTAAAATCCATAACTGTGCCTAGATTTCAGATAACTGTCTGTGGAATGATAGCCCCTGGTCTGCTCCTAGCACTGCCAAGAATACAGGAATATAAACTGCATCTATTGCACAGATAATAAAAACAAAGTCTATCTCTCTTTTCTTTTTTCCTCTCTCAAAAACAAAACCTTTTATTAATGGAAAGTTTAATTGCAGGCTCTGCAGGCAAAAATTTCAAAGTGCATTTGTAACACAGTGAGTGCTATGCGCAAGAAACCCATTACACTTTTCAGAAAAATAAAAATACTGCATCAAATAAAGCTCCTAAATAAAGGCTCTGAAAGTTTCTATGAAGACTGAAAATTAAGCTCAAAATATTTGAAATCAGACACTCCAAATCAGAGACAGCCAAAATCTGTTACTGTTTTTTAATATGTTTTTCTTATTACTCCTAAGACTTAATTGTAACAGAAGCACTTTGTGCATGTTCTTTTCATCATCATTTGAACTGCAGTGTTTGTGATGGGTATCCTAGCAAAACAGAAACCATATCTTGCTCCTGTCCTAATCAACCACAGTTGTTTTATTGATGTACTTCTTCGATCGTAGACAAGAGAACTCAAAATAATGTTACTTGAGAACACATATCAGCTGAGTCTCAGGGAGCCACAATTTTTCATAGATACAATATTTACAAAAAGATGAGATGCAATTTTCAAAGGCATCATTAGAAAAAGTGTGCCCATATATTAGTGACAAACCTTCCTAGGGAATTATTTGCATTAGGGATCCTTGAATCTGATCAGACTACATTCTTATGGCCTTGGGCTGCATGTCACCTTTATCCTCTGGGCTCAGGGGGCCACATATGAGCACCTGCTGAAGGCTCGTATCCACCATGAGCTTTCACGGCTTCTCCTCCCACTGTCTCTCCCTTCTCCCATTCCAAAATGCAAGAGAAACCCATCACCCACCAGTACTGGCACACACACACAAAAGTGGCTATTTTCTTCCTAGATAGACTCAAAAAGAGAGGGAGAACATTTCCTCAGGAACAAGCACGAAAAGCCACATCAGGCCTAGTGGTGGAAAATGTCCAAATTTATAATGCACGGGCTGAAAATAAACAGGGGGAGGTATGGAAGGAAAATCAAAGAGCTCGAAAGGATTATAGGAATGTTCATTTTGCACTTGTACAAGTGAACACAACAGCTCTGACCTCTTTTCAGCTCCATGCTAGTCAGTGCAGCTTTTCTCAGACACCCTTCCCCTGTCCTCAGGTTTCACTCATCAGCCTTTCTCTGGCAGGGCGAGGCAGGGCTGGCCCTTTGGCAGCCTTCTTTAAGAAGACTTCAAGCTTGTAGCTGCCCCTTCAAGGCACCATGTCTTGAAAGTCATGTGGACAAAACTTTTCCCATTTCTTCTTACAGGCAGTGACCGTGGCTGTATTGCCCTAATCCTCGATGCAGTCTGTCTCCCTACTGCTAACTTTCTTCTTTTCACTAGCCTCTTTAAATAAGCCAGCCTTTGCAACTGCCCTCCAGTAATGAGGCTCTTATTTCTTTTTTGAGATGCGCTTGGCTCTCCAGGGAGTTGAAATAATTATCCCCTACAGACAGAGGAGCACAAAAATGCACGTGACACTGGCAGCATTGATACATTCGGTTCTGGGGTCAGTCTATTGTTGCTCAGTATAAAGGCCTCACAGCTGGCAAGTGTCAGGACAGGTTGCATTTGTCACAAACACCGATTTCTGGATGGGTCCTAAAAGCCACCTTTTTTCTCCCAAGTCTTTATTTTCCCTAATTTAGCAGCATCCATGGGTGCAACCAGAGCAGAGGCCAGCAGCCCTCAGCTTGCTCTAAACAACCATCTCCTCCATCCGGCCAGGAGAAACTACACAAATTTCTCCCCAAGAGGCTGTGACTCTCTTAATTCCAGAGTGTTGTCCCCAGACCACAGCAGCACAGCCCTCTCTCCTACAGTTCAGCGCTGGCACTGAAAGAATTGCTTTTAGATGCTGAGACCACCTGTAATTCTGTATTCCCCCTCTCACACACGCTCATATACGCACACCCATCCATTTTTATTAGAGGGAAAAGGTTTTATATAAGTCTGGAGGATTGGATGTTATTTTTAAAACGTTTGCAGTAGTGCTTCTGAAGCATCCATATTATCCAGCAAAAAGAGGAATTTAATGCAAAACCGTATTTCAGTCGCTCTCCCAACGCTGCCGCTTCCCTTACAGAAATTGTTTTATTGAATCTGATTTTTTTGAAATGAATTTGGTATTCATGAAAGAACTCAGATTGATAGCCTGGAAAGTGGTGGCCAGATTTCCACACAGAGTCCACCCAGCAAAACCTGTGTCGGAGCCACTGCAAGGAATTCTTGAACAATATCAGCTTATAGTGGGGGTCTGCTGGGTTTTTTGTTTCCAACCAGAAAGAAATACTTCACCCATGTGCCCAGCCTGATGCAAGGGAGCAATCCCAGACCTTACAGACCTATTCCCAGGCTTGTTTTAAAGGCACGTCTTGGGTGAGTGCCTGTGGGGAGGCAGTGTAAATGCAGAGGGTGACCGATCACCTGATCATACTATGATTCATACAACCGATCCAACATCAAAAAGGTGATTTATGACCCAACAGATCCAATCCTTTCATTCATCAGTTTACTAAGAAAGAAAGGAAATGGTCATATCTTAAGAGCCATGTTGAAAAATATGGTACAGATGAAGTACAAAAGAGAACTTTTCAGCCTTAGAGCACTGGAAAAAAACTACCCCAAACCTCTCACATTCTCAAAGTTTGCAGCAGCATTTATACATATCCAAGAGCTGCTTTTTGCACAAACTGACATGCACAGGCACTTTTCTGTGGGTAAAGACAGGTGCAGATTTGCATCAGTAAATAATAATAGTAAATAATAATCATAATGGTCTGTGTTATGCTTTTCCAGCAGCTCTCTTTTTTTAAATTTTTTCCATTTTCATTTCCATCTAACTTTGTTCCAAGCTCAAAACAACAAGCCGTCACTTCAGGCACGACTGCAGTGTTTGGCAAAAAGGTGCCAATAGGACACCCTACCCACATAGATGTTTCCATTAACTATGCATAAGGAAAAGAGGATCCATCTTATTTTCACTCATTTATCATACAGAAAAACAGATTCAGAGAGACTGCAAGCTTATTGCGGAGAGCTTGAAAGGAGCTCCTAATTATTATTCACTGTTTTATAGATCACTGTTAAAAGTGTTAATTTCAATTATCTAAACGTTTTTCTGGCTTGTATGTCATTTGCAATAAAATTACCAGGGCCAGATTTACTGGTGTACACCATTTGCTGCGTGCAATTCCAACCTCAGGTTTATGGCTGCTTTGTGTTGCTGGAGCAGCACGCTGAGCTCTCTAATGATTCTGGCTTATTGCCTTTTCCCCACACATTCTGTATCAATTTATTATTCCATGGTGGATGGTTATATGCTTTCTACAATTTACTTTAGAAATAGTATTAAAAATGAAGTTGACATGCATTAAATAATATTTTATTGATTTTCTTAAACTCGCAACGCAGGAGTGCATCACTGCACAGCTTGCCCTAAACAATACATACATATGTATGTATATAAAACCACATGTGCACTGTAAGAAGAAGCCAAATGAAAGGCATACGTGTTGAACATAAATACATCTCAAACGACATCTTGAAAACCATTGTGAGAAAAAGCATCGTATTGCACCAGCCTGTGTTTTGTATGCTGGCACATTGGTGAGCTAAGTGACACAATTTCACCATGGGCAGCTTCTGAACAAGCCGTGTGGCTCCCAGGGGAGGGGAAGCAGGAAGGGAGAGTAGCCCCAGTCTGCTTTCCTGCACCCTCTCCATTCAGGGAGGTCGCTCCATTTCCAAGCCTAATTCAAGTACAGACTTCGGAGCAGACATCCATTGCCGAGAGCCACAGAGAAACAAATCACACCTGGATCTGGAGGATTGGTTTCTTTCAGATGCTCCATTTGACAAAGGCCGTTTTTTCTGAGGCAGGAAGAAGGGGAGTGTTTGGGTGACCACCTAACCTTATAATGATTTCATTTCTAAATGTAGCCACTCTCAGTGAGCACAGAGATAGGTATTTTATTTCCCACATGTGTCTGTTTTAGATAAAGGCTTTACATTTCCATTTTGGGAAGGAATTTGAAAACAATTTCTGTTTAAAATATGGGTAGAAGAATAAAAATGGGTCAAGGTGGATTCAACACAAGAGATAATTATTAGCATGAGCTACAGCCTGAAGCATTTTAGAGTACACATACCGCTGGATAAATATGACACTGGTGCAGCACTGTATGCTATCTTCCCAGCTAGCACGCTTTTCATCATCCAGATGTCTTTGTATGATCTAAAGCAGAGCTGCATGGGACTTGCAATCAAATGCTGTGCTGTCAGAAAGGTGCGATCAATCATCTCTGCCAGGTTGACAGTGCAGGATCTGATTTATCCTGCCTCTTTCTGATGCTGATATTTATTATAAAATCAAAGGTAGCCAGAGTTTAGCATCAGTACAAACTGCTGGAGCTTTGTTCAGTAGTGAACTGTTATATGTGCAACGAGCACCAAATCTCCTGGCATTTAATGATTCATTTTAAATGTATCTGGCCCGTGAATTAGCAAACAGAGCTGTGAAATACTAACAGCAGCCAAAAGTAATTTATGAATATTGAATTGCACGGTGCAGTATGTCAAGCAAAAATACAGCAAGAACTCCCTTGGAAGCTTTTTTGCCTGCTGCAGGTTTTTCATAATCAGAACACAGAAAACCCGAAACACCCCCCTAAAAATGGTAAAAGGAAATTATTAGTAAAGCACTTGGTAATTGAAGGTATGCAAGTAATGAAATACACATGGATGGCTAATCACAGAATTCACCATTCTGCACACCATCACTCAACTTTGAGCTTTCACAACCTGCTGCAGGGTTTGTCAGCTGCCCAGACCACTCGGGGCAGGCAGCCATGGCAGGGCATCCAATGAGGCATTGGAACATGTGGAGTCCATCGGTGTGGCTGCACCACAGGAGCTGAGTGCAACATGCTCAGCTGCAAGGCCCTCCATTAGCAGTCTGCAAGCAGAGTTGTAGGAGCCTGGCAGAACGGAGCGACTGGGTGAGGCTCGTGTGGCCACAACTTACAATCGTTTTAGGTTTTAAAATTACTGTTCTAGCCTGGAGAACTGGTTGTCTATGACATGACAGTTTTCAGATGAGGAAAAATATGAGGCTTAGAAAAAAATTGAAAGTGCATGGGCAAGAATAGCACCCAGCTCAAAATTAAATACAGATGTCTCGTAAAGCTGGCCTGCAGAGGAGGCACTGAAAGGAAATACTCTCAGTGAAAAGTTATTTGTAACCTTCAGCCATTGTGAATGCGGGAGAGAGCAGAGGGAAAATGCACAGAGGAATCATCTGCCTGAGTTCATATTTACTCCTCATTTCCTCCCAGAGCACACACACTTACACAGCCCAGAGTACACCGGTCTTCATGCAGTATCCTGGGCATTTTTAAAGTAGCCATCTGCCTTAATCCAGAAGTCCTGCCCTTATACGTTTACATGGTGTGATATACTGATTCCATGGAAGCTCAGATTCTAGTGAAATCATCCATATGTACAAGTCTGTCTGCTGTGCTATGCATACCCATTGATCAGTATCCTTAGAAATCAGCTAGATATCACAATTATGATAAGCCAACATTGCTCGCAGCAAATGATACATCTACTTTAGATCCAATTACACTGTAATGACTGAGTGGCAAAGAGATATTGGCAGCTAAAACAGTGTCAAATAGCTTTCTTGAGGCAGAGCCAATAGCAGGGGGTAAAATTAGAATAATATCCTATAACATTTTAACCTCTTATAACAAACAGGGCGGAAAAAAAGGCAAAAATTCCTAGGTGACAATGTTAAAATGTTTTGAGTGGGAGTGGTGATTGTAAAAGGCCAGCTTCTTCCTCAGGCTGAGGACTCCAGCTCCCCCCTGTCAGACTGAGCCCTGGGCTCTGCCAAGCATTCATCTGCAGCCAACATGTGTTAGCTTCCAGAGCATCCTGCTGTGCAGAGAGGCGCACCCCAGAGGAGGGGAGGGGGTTCCCTCTCAAATGGAGGGTCTGGGTGATTCCTGTGAGCAGGAAAAGGCCTGCAGGAAAAAGCTGAACAGTGGGAATGTATTGTAGCCCACGCTGTAGGGAAGAGAATAAGCTATGCAAGCATAAAACCCATGCTAGCCACAGTCCTTTTATAACTGTGTTGGATCACCACCAACATGATATTTAGAAAATATCAAAGCTGTGGTTTAGATCACAGTGTTGTAGATATTCCTGTTGCAAGGAATTTAAAGAGAATCCAAACGCTCTCTTGATAAAATCAAGCCTTTGTTGAGAAAGGTGTTTAATCCATTTGGGTCCTTGCACTTCAAGGAAAAGAGTATTTCAAAAGTTCCTTTGAATAGAAAAAAAGAAAGCCAATGTAAACTGAATTGCTGTGTCAATTGTTGTCATGCTCCCCAGCAGTTCCTTTGCAAAAGACAATAGCAAAAATCAAATTACATGTGGACTGACATGTAGGGGAAAAAAAAAAAAATACAGGCTTCATCAACAAGAAATCCAGCATCAGTTTCCTAAGTCCCAGCAAGTCAGCAGAAGGTATTTCATGCAAGGAGACCTTCCTGGATTACTCCAGATTTGTCACCTCAGAAAACTGAATGAAACATAGGGTGGGGTGTCAGAAGGAGAAAAACACAATAGCAAGAGCTGCCAGGCTGTCCACAGGACAGACCCTGTGTGAGCATCTGCATCCTCTCCCTACTCATAGCAGCGAGCAGAAAGCTGTAGTAACTTCAGGTTCATCTCCCTCTTGCTCAGCATGCCTAAACCCAGCCATCCCATCTCCTTCTTTAAGAACAGAACTGCAACTGACTTCAGAAATCATCCCATCTACTCTAAATACTTGTTTTAGAAACATTATCACTGAGATTGGAAAAGAACTCTAAGATCACCTCCTAGTCCAGCCATCCACCTACCACCAGTGTTGCCCACTAACCCATGTTGTTAAGTGCCACATCTCCACATTCTTGAACACCTCCAGGGGTGGTGACTCCATCACACGCCTCAGCTGCCCATTGCAGCTCCTGACCACTGTTTTGGAGAAAAAATTCATCCTAATATTCAACCTGAATCTCCCCTGGCGTAATGTGGGGCCATTACCTCTCATCCTATTTCTGTTACCTGGGAGAAGAGGCCAAACTCCACCTCACCACAACCTTCTTTCAGGCAGTTGTAGAGAGTGATAGGGCCCCCTCTCCTGCAGACTGAACAATCCCAGCTCCCTGTTGCCCTTCTCTGAACAAGCTCCAAGGCTTTCTTGTCTTTCTTGTAGTGAGGGGCCCATGGGATGCATCTTAGGTCTTAGCACAGGACATATCACGACCTGTGGCAGCTCAGTTTTCCCAAAGCTCATCTCTCCCTAAACCAGCTTGGCCCTTAATTTATTATGATCAGATGCAAATTTAAATTAAATCAGATTAAATCCCTTTGTTAGAGTCTGTTAGCATTAAAAGGCAACATTTAATATGCACAAATGAGAATAAAAATAAGCAACAATATCTGCATAAAGTGAAAAATGCACCAAAAACTCAATAAAAGACACGGAAGTTGCTTCGCAAGCACCTCTAGGAGATATTAGATGTGTGAGAAGTTTATAAAAACGTTTTGGTACCTGCCCAATAGCCTCTTGAAAGACAAGGCAGGCTCCAGTGTGGGACACAGGACCTGTAGCAGGCAGGGGAGGAGGGCACTTTGCACCCACACAGTACTGTGGGCAGCTGCAGGGGCCCGAGCAGGTCCTGCTGGTGTGATCATGCCTCAGGCCACACAGCAGGCTGGATCAGGGGGAGGCAAAGTTAGGTCAGGATTTCTGAGGCTTCAAATGCTGACCCGCTTCTCTCAGAGATGTACTAAACCTCAGATGTATTCTCTACTTGCATAAAGTGTTCATTTCTGCTGCCTTTGGTGAGATTTCTGCCGACACCCCAGAAAAGCAGTAAGTTCAAAGGAAAAAAAAAAAGAGCAGCACCCACCTAAAAAAACAAAGAAAGAAGTTGTATGATAGAGCCCAGTGGACTAACAGTTGTAAGGGCAAGAAAAAGCAGCAAAACATTTAAGGATCTTTAAATTCTTCACAGAGCACTCTAACTGGCATGATTTCTTATGAAAAACATATATATAATAAATCTATTATCCTAGAAGAATTTCCTTTATGAGACTGAAGAGACTACTTTCAAAAGTCTTAAATAATTCCACATCTTTTAAACACAAATATATATATATATAGTTATATATAGTATAGTTATATATATATATATATAGTTACCTATTTTCTCTCCTTTTTTGATGATACACATCATCGCCGCGTATAATAAAAGTCCTTAATACTGACTTTTATAACACAATTGAAATCTGATTAGAACGCTGTGTGGAGACTGTGGATGCTAAAGAAACTAAAACAGAAATCAGAATCAATATGCATTTTCAAAAAAATTAGTTTTTTTTATTTTGCAGGTAACATTTTTTCTCCCAAAATATACATCTTCACAAACAATGAGTCAAAGGAGCTCTCTCAGGACAAATTAAGCCCTTAAATGAACAGAAAATACAGTAAAATACAGTCATTGGGTCAGACTTCAGAAACATTCCTAAACTTTAAAGTCCATGACGGCAAAAACAACAGAAATAAAGTAACATTCAGTTATACTTACAGAGCCATTTATTTCTACAAATTAACACTGGCTATATCCAAATTTTCAAGTAATATGGCACAATAGGAGTGAATACATGGAGTTAAATAGCTGATGTGGAAGACCTGCTGCCCAGAGTATCAGTGTGGAGGAGGCTTTGATCTGGTGGGATTCCACAAACAAGGAGGGTGACAGTCCTGCTCCCGGAGTGTAAAAAGCCTTTGGTTCCATGAGAAATGGATGGAGGTGGTGTACACCTAAGGTGCTCCACACTGACACAGGCCAAAACGTGGGGGATTGGGATGGGCAGGAGATGGCCTCAAAAGCACACTTCTGCCCCATGTGTAAATATCAACTAAACGCATGCACTGTCAGCACAAAAATCTAGCTCAAAACGTTTGCCTAAAAGAAGTTTCAAATAACACTTTAAGTTACCGTAAACAGCAAATATTTAAAGTTAAAATAGCTTGGAGAATGCTCTCTCTCTTAAATTACCACTCTTCTAGTTAGTCCCATTTCCCTACTTCTATGAAATTCCACTACAGAAATACAAGAAAGAAAAACATTTAGGAATTTTAAGATATTTTACTGTACACCCTTAAAATGGTAAATATTCTGGATATATACAACACATGTACAAAATACAGTCTCCCTTTCCTGTAGTGGTCTGGCTATTAGTTGTGCTTTCCTCCCTATTTAGGAAGTCTAATGTTGCTTAGTTCCATAAAAGTTTTCATGAAACGTACAATTTGCTAATAGCAAACAGCTCAAAAAGTAGTGCATTCAGTATTTAAGCATTATATTCTTAACAGAGTGCTAACAAACCTTAGTCTTAAGGTTGAGTAGTCTCTGATTAATTGTATAAAACTGAATCTTTAAGCATTAAAAAAATTCCTTATCTCCATTTTTCTTTTAAAGGGCAAAATTTCAGCTCATATTTGAGCCAGCTTTCAGATCAAACATCATTCAGAAGGTGAAACTTCAATTTAGTTTGATTTTATCAGTGTTGATAGCTTTTTTTTCTGTTTCAGCTGAGATAAAACCAGGAAGAAGATGGCAGAGCACCTGTTCCCTGTGTTTCAGAGTCCGATTAATTGGAGTGTGCTTGAATAAAAAAGCCACAGATTAGGTGTGTTCCCGACTCAAATCAGCAAATCTGTTGTAGCTTGCCTTACATCTTACTCATAAAACAGTATTGCATTTATTGCCATGTCTGTACAAAATTCCCACGGATTATAAAACCAGTGACCATTATTCATTTGCTGCCCACAAGTGATTATCTAAAACTCTAAAATCATGTTTGCCTGACTGATAAATGCAGGTTTATATGCTTCCAGATAGAAAATATTCATATAACAATGGAGATCGGATTCAAATACCGATTTGAAGGTAATTACTCTGTTGCTGTATTTCCCATACACACAGACAAAGAAATGTTGGCAAAAATAGTCATAATTTCTTGACTGGTAGAAACTTGAACATGTCTGAAATTACTGCCCTTAGGCTAAAATCTACCTGTCCCGCTGGTAGAAATACTAATTCTCAGAAGATGCTTTTATGTCTTATGTTATACCTTGATCTCACCACCACAAACGCAGTAGAAACCACTGTATTTCTGCATCAATGCACTGGTGCTCCAAGCAAGACATAAGTAAATTAAGGTTGCCAAACAGAGGGAGAGGAAGAACATTATTAAGTGATACTCAGCAGCTTTATCTCCCCCTTTTTCTAGTAGGTTCTTCAGGACAGCAAATACGATACGTTCTTCACAGTACACCTGACTATTATTTACACAATGCTTAAACTTATTTTCAGTGACAATGCAACAAAAATCCTTGTTTGAAGAATCTGTTCCATTAAAACATAACACTAACAAAAAATAGTAGAGTCCTTATGGCATAAGTTCTTGCTCTCTACATATAAACCAACCACATTAAAAAAAAAAAAAAGGCAACATCATAAAATACAGTTCTGGCAACTGACACACTGAGTATCCATCTCAGCTGTGATTTGTTCCTCCATTTTGCAGAGCACGAGGAGGAGGAAGACATCTCTGCATGCTCTTCCTCAGGTTGAAATGAAACATCAAGCCGAAGGCTGCATTTTCAGCTAGATGCAGATCATGATTTCTGGTCCTCCTCTGACGGGACAACTTCCAAGAGGATTTGCAATGCTTCAGTTCCAGTGTCTGCAAAAATAAAAGCATACATGTGGGAGATTTTTTGGGTGGATGGAGAAGGAAGAAGCAGCCAGGAAAACTATCTCATCTGCTACACAACCTGCTTGCAGATAGTGTTCATGAGTTACATATACCGGATGCACATATCATTTAAATGCCTGGCTTATTTTGTTGTCTTTTTAACTATGTGTTCTTTGCCTCTCATCCAATGATATTTACATAAAATAACAACAAAAGGTATATAAGTATAAACCTGTTCAATAAAGGTATGCATGCATTTAAGGACTACTGTAAAACACAACTGCTCTCTGCAACTGCTTAGTTTTAACACAGTTGTAATGTTAAAATAAAACACTGGAAGGGTTCAAACAAGTTAATTCAGCTGTGCCAAGTTCTGCCTAACCAAAAAAGGAAACAAAACAGAAACTTTGAAAGAAAGAAAATGATTATAATGCTTCATAGATACCAAAGGTATGTGTCACACATATAAAGAAACTTTACATTCTTTGTCACTGCGGACATATTTCCATCCTGTGTATTTAGAGATTTCCACTTAGAGAACTGATTCACAAGTGGCACAGTTCATTTATATACTGAAGAGTAAAAGAGCATCCTTTTACCACTTCATATATTACTTTTTTTTTTCCTTCCATTTTCAGCAACACATTTTCAGCTAGAAGGATTTATTGTGAAAGAAAGTTTCTGTTTCCCTGTCTAGTACTATGTGCCAGCATCTACACCAATGCGGAGTGAGAAGGGTAAAGCAGTGCAGCTCTCAGAAGACGTGAATCAGAACTGCTTCCCTGCTTTGCTGTCTAACAGCCTCTGCCATCTTCTGCTCTTCCCTCTGGAGGTCAGCAGCACAGCGCACAGCCAGCTTGCCCTCAGACTACACACTGATGGAGTCAGAGAGGCTGAGATTCAACAGGGACTGGCATTTTCTTCCACCTCCCTCCCCTTCCAGCAGCAGGGACTTCAGATCTGGGCTGTGTGGATCTGAGGTGAAGGGCAGGAGGACAGCCAGCAGTGGGAAGCCAGCAGGAGTTCACCCTGGCTGGCCCACTCCTTCCAGGCTTGAAGATGAGCAAAGGAGTAAGAAGAAAGAGACTTGCTGTCAAGCTGAGCTGAGGTGTAACCATTCTTGGAGAAAGGGCACAGCAGCAGAGAGAGAGACAAGGCACCTCTGGGACATCAATATCCTGTTAGACTAACCAGGCCCAGCCACCTGCAGCCAGACCTTGCTCTCCCTGTAGTGGGAGGCAGTCACCCCTCTTCCACCTCCATGCAGGAGTAGCAAATGGAGGAGCAATCACACAAGCATGGGAGTGAGGGGGTTGAGTTGCTTGTTTGGCTGTTTTTGGTTGCAATATACACAAGGTAAGACAGAGTAAGAACATTTCATTCTGTTATCAGTCAGTATTTATATTGTCGGCTTTAAGTAGTACCTGGATTTACGACCACCTTTCCATTTGTAACGAGACAAAGTATCATCAGTAAAGACACCTCTTGTTTCTTCTTGCAGCCCTAATTTCTCATTTCAAGTGTAGAAGTCACTGTGAATAAGGCCCAACAACCCTTACCAAAAAAAGCCTTGAGCTGGTAGCTCTATGAGTACCACATAGAGCTTGGAAGAGTAAAGAAAACAGTAATTTTTTGCACATTTATAAGACTGGACATAAAATCTGCAGCAACATACACTGAAGAAATTCTCTGTGGAACACAGCATCACATGCTCAAAAAAGAGAAGAGCAAACCATATAAGATACTGTGTCCTGAGTGAGGAAGCATCATTCTCTGGTGTTTGTAAATAACTCCAAAGGAGATGTTTTGTTATATAAACAGAAAATCTCTCTCCTAGTATGGGCTCAGGCTATGAAGAAAGCAGCGTTCAACTTTTAAAGACTTCCTGATTCGATCCACTCTAGAGAAATAAAGCATGAATCTACTGTTGGGTTATTGACTGAGAAGTCCATCTGGAAGATTCCTGGTGCTGGTGCCGCATCCTTTTACACATTCATCTGCTTCAAAGGATTTGCTAGACTTGACTTTTTTTCATTTTCACATTAGTTGTACAAAAAGCAAGCAAGCAGAGGTCAAATGAAGCCTGTACTGGCTGAAAATTATTTGTCCCAGCCATTTGGTGCTACAGCGAAATTCCTTTGGAAAAGAACAAAATGTTATTCTCATTGCAAAATACTGCCCAGACCCTATTAACCTCTCCAACTGTGAAGTAATCTTTTGTTCCATACGGTAATTTGGTAAAGAGAATGGGCAATGTAAATGCCATTAAGGACAGTCCAAATGTGCTCATCCAAACAACAAAGACATTCAGTCTTGGTGGGGATTTCTTGGGTAATGCGACTCATCTTCAGGCTGGGTATTTGAACTCACTACTCCTGGCTGTTCAACATCCCTCTCCTCTGATCATTACAAAATCTATACTTAACCTATAGACTAACCTTACGTGGAGCCGGTTTGTACCTGTTGGGATCTTGCAGCATGTTCTAAGGTGTGTCTGGGGAGATGAACAAGTGGCATTCACCCCAACAAAGTGACTGCAAATGTGCAGAGAGGGACCATGCCACCTGCACGCCGGGTGCAGCCTTGCCTGTAGGACACTGTGCTCGGACCAACCGGCTCTGACCCCCAGCAGTACTGCACAGAGTGCTCCGTTCAAGTCTAAGTACACTAGATCTATTGCATTTCCCTTCTGTCTGGAAAAATTAGTTATCTTCTCAAAGACAGCCAGCCAGCTCATCTGCCAAAAAATCTGCCTTTGGTGAATTGCAATCAATTTTTTCACGGTGTCCACTTGCACTGTGTTCAGAATTACTTTTTCATGCCTAAACTCTTCTAATGCATATGGTTTCGAAGCAGGAATAACAATCTCTCAGCTGTGCCACGACTATTCCTTCCTGTATCTCACAGAGGTACCATAAGTGAATTCATCCTCTTTCAGTGCCTTTGAAAAACACTCTCAGGCTATACAGAGGAGCACCCTTAGCTTTTACGAAGTCATGCCAGTTTAATAATGACGCCGTGCTGAATGTTTATTGCTTACTCTGAGAGGTAAAAAAAATCTTTATATTTAACAAGTAAATCGCCTCTCCACTCCACCTAAAAACTGTCAACATCACTTTTCCATCATTACTGTTGTTATTTTGGGAATAATAATTGCAGAGCAAACAAGCTGTTTCACCCACTGCCTGGCACCCTCTGCTCTCCCCCCTGAGCCAGCACACTGTGTCCACATACACTACACAGGTGCCCAGCCTTCTTTCTAGGAAGAGAATTTTGTGTTATCTGAAAAGCTAGAAGATTTACCTTCATTGTCACAGCTGGCAGAATGAGCTCCACATACACCCAGACTACCTTAAAGAGAACGTTTTTTCTCTCATGCAAGTAATGTGGTTCAACACTGGCATCCTGTGGCCAGAGATTCAAGTAACTATATTCCAAAACCTCTGAGTCTTCACAGAAACTGCTAAAAATCTCCAGGGTATGATAAGGGAAAATCCCCTAGTCCCTAAATATCTATTTGTCCGAGGAATTACAAACAGACAAACAACTATTTAATGGAATGCCTTTTTGCACACAATTATTTTCATCTGCACTGGAATTTTCTACTCCTTCCCAGGGTATTTCATGTAATTTACAACTTTCCTGATATAAAATTAAGTAGACCAGAAACTGATAGCCTTAAACCTGCGCCTTTTTAATGTAAATATTTTCTGCTCTGTTGTCTACGGATTTCCCAGAATGAATTGAAAAATTAATAGATTTTACAATAGATGAGATATAAATACATAGATTTAATTTTTATCATCTATACATATATAAAAATACATAGAATAGGTTACAGTGTAATACATACAAATACTGAGATACTCTTATTGTGAGCATCTCATTTTAAAGCACCCTTTAATAGTGCAGCACAAAAGACAACACAGATTTCCACCACCTATATTTTAGGACAGTATGCACAACAAAGTATATACACTAAAACTATTTGTAGCTGAAATTTTTCAGGGGTTGAGTTTTTTGTTTTGCAGAAGAGATTTTCTGTTAGCCTCATTTCTCCCATCTCCAGTACTTTGCCTATATTCTTAATTCATTTTTTGAATATTACCTGTGTTTTGCTAACTTCCTCTCATGTTCAGTGAGAAAAAAAAAAGAAACTAAGTGACAATGATTTCTTTCTAGTAGAAATGCTCCAAATAACCCTTCTCAAGAATATCTGAACTTTCACAAATGCCTTCATAAACATTCAGAAATGGCATAAAAATGATTCTCTGTGTATTTCAAATGTCACTTAGGAAGCTGTTTGTCACAAAGCACGGAAACCATTTCCACAGAGGTGTGTCAGGTTGGGTGTATTTTTACCTCATTTGGTTGGAAGCCATCCTCAAGGACAATACACACCCCTACCAAACCTATCCAAGCCTGTCCCATTTTCATACATTTCTCAGTGGTACACAGGCAAGCAGTGCCGACCTTGAGTACCAAGCACATCCTGTCATCACAACTGTGACATTTAAGTTTCCAAACCAATTCTGCCACGAGTGCAGTACTGTCTCCAGTGGTGTAGAAGAGAGGGAGATTGAATTTAAAAGGAATCACATGGTTGTAAGCACAAGGAGGGGAAAAGGAAGCAGGAAGAGAGGCATGCAGGCATTTGAAGTCACTCTCTTTGGCTGAAGAATAGGCTTGCTGTAAACATCTCTTTTTAGTTAGCTGACATTGATTGTAACCAGTGCTACAGGATACTCCACAAAGAAACTTGCATTGTCATGCCTGGAGCAGAGCAGCCAAGGGAATCGATAGCAAGGTTTTCACAACACCTAGAGCCCTGAGAAATTTCTGGAGTCAGATCAAGGAGGGGAGCCCCCCAGGGACTTACCTAAGAACTTTCTGAACCACTTTGGTTTCTTGTCCCATACAATAAAGAGGTAGTAGGCAGGAACTCCAGTCAGGGTTATTGCGAATCCAATCCCTGTATTGACTGGATCGGAGTAAAGTGACAGTGCAACCATGAAGAGGCAGGTGAAGGAAAACAATGCTGGAATAAATAGAGGCACCTGGAATACAACCACACAAAGAATCATTACTTGGCATTGACCTTGCTGTTGAATGATAATGGTATTTAATGTTCCATGAAATGTAAACCAGATAAAACTCAGCAGTACAGGATAGTCCTGGAGAAATGCAGGCCTCTAGAAGAGGCACAGAAAATGCCAGTGACTGCAGGAACCAAGCTAAGCCAAGTGCTACGCAGTAAGCACCACAGAAGTCTTTTAATTACACACTAAAACACTAGAGTGTTTTATGCCCTTTAAAATGTAAGGGCTGTAAATATGTTACATTACAAAATTCCTTTCTCTAATCCTCCAGTAGATAAGTGAGCAGCACTAACTGCAGTAAAGATTTCCTCTTTGATAATTACCTATTAGAAAACATTTTAAAACACAACACGGAGCTCAAGCCACCTTTTAAAACTATTAAGAAGATATTGATTTTCTTCCTAAGGTAAAAATCAAAATCTGGCAGGAAGAGAGCAAATTAAACACCCATTTGACAACTGATAAAGATATTTGATACCATTATGCAACTGATAGCTTCTGGAAAAGCACTTTTCTGACAATATGACTGGCAGCATTATCAGTGTCACATCGGTTGAAAGGATAAAAAAAAAAAGCAATATCAAATTAATTCTCTCAATTTTATGGAATGCCACCATAACAACTGTTACCACCTCCCTGCGCCATAGCTTGTAAAATGTTTGGTGTAATGGAGAATTGGAGAATTCCCTGGAGATTATTTTCTTCTTTTCATGCCTTGAAACATTACTGTTCCTCTTTCCTGCACTGTCAAAGCATTTTTTTAATCAAAGCAAAATGGGCTGTGCTGTTGACCTTCTTATTTGCTGTTATGCCTGCGAGAACACAACTGCACATTCTGAGTTCTTCATAAAATAGATTTCTTAGGAATACATAAATAGGGATAGAATCCTCCACGTTTTTCATCATGTTACCTTTCCATACACATAATGGGAAAACTGACTCTGTAAGATGTTACACGAAGCAAGATCAGCAACAGAACTAAGTTCAAAGTAGCTATAGCTCAGTGGGCCAAACTACTGTTATTTTCTTCTGGCTTCACAGTAACAGTGCCTGCAAACCACTCGTGAGTTCCAAATATCACAATAATATCACTACTAACTTATTTGCACATCATTTTTAGTATAATTTATATTGAATTGAGAATGAAGTATAAATTGAAATTTAATGCCCATACCTGGCATGAATTTCGGTGGAAAAATTATTCAAATCTTTAACAAAATACAGAATTAATTGAGGACTAGATTACTAGCCCCAGTATTTGGAGTTTGAAGCTTATGAAACTACACCAGACTGGAGGCATTTTCACACAACTTGGCAGAGCATAAATACCTTAGCTTGCCTCACACTGCCTCAACACAACAGGCAAAACTGAGCAAATACCTTGACTTTTGCACAGCAAGCTCAATCGCTCCCCTACAGCCACCAGGGAATTAATAAAAATTGTCTTTCAGAAGAGAGCTCAGCCAGGATAGCACTGGAGAACTTGAAGGAAAACACGAGGAGACTCTTCAATGTAAAAGACTATTTTCTATTAACTCCTGTTTTTTCTCAAAATAGGCTAACTTTTTACATCAGCAAATGCTGCTTTGCTATCTGACTAGACAATAGATACAAGGGAGAAAAATTCATGTAGAACAGCATAGAGAGAAGGTTACCTTGAAAGGACGAGGCATATCAGGACGTTTATATCTGAGATAAATCAAGCCAGCAACTACCAGTCCAATAAAAAGCCACCTGGCAAAACTGAGGAAATTCAGGAGGCTGTAGAGATCCCCACTGAATAACATTATCATTGTGAGAGGGTGCTGCAAAAGAAATTAAGAGTGTAAGAGGCTTTTAATGGTTTGATTTCTGTTATTTTATTGCAGCGATGCCAAATCCATCGCCATGGAGAGAAGCAACAGTTTTATCTCCAGAGTCTGCCAGCTCATGCAACCAGATGTTTGATAAGCGTCTACCAGTCCCCTGGGATCATGTTTAATTAGCGTTGTCTATCCTGGCTGACCGCATGTGAGCCATACACACCCAGACAAATACACAGGCACCACAACACACATGCATCCTGTGCTTTGTTCTCACAGGACCTGCCCACCACTCCTATGCTCGCTCATGACAAAGGAAGCATGTTAGAGGTTGGCTACACACCATGGGATGGGCACGCCAGGCTGACACCAGCTTGTATTAGCAGCATGCCCTGTATGATTGAGGGGTGTAGACTTACTGCACATTGGCAATGCAAACATTTCTAAGCAGAGATAAGCAATTAGCTATCATTCAAATGTTGCTGAACAGCGAAAAGGGGCAAAAAAAAAAAAAAGAAAACAACAGTAAAATAAATACATTTCTTCATTAAATAGGTCTTTTGAGTTATGTCTGTGAGATGGCTGAAAGCTTATGCACAAACCAGAGTGTTGTACCTGGGGTTGGATGATTAGTGTAGGCTACATGGATCTGCTTCAGCATTATCTCTGGACAAAAGCAGAATATCTGTAGCTTGGACCAACTATAAAGGGTAGTCCACACTTTCCACATGTGATACTCTATACCTGCAATGACACAGCCCTTGCATTTGGGGATGAAGATACCCACGAGTATTGTGCAATTCTTCAGAAAAAGAGAATGTCCTAGTGGTGACAGTCCCTCTAGTTTATAACGAGGCAAAGGGTGAAACGCAGCTCCCTAAAGATTTAACTGGGTTAAAGATTTAAATAATTATATTTAAAGCAAAGATTTAATCTTTGTATAATGAACATCTGTGTTAGAGATCTAGAGTCACAGCCTCTCTTTATGTTTTTTGTGTTTTTTTTTTTTTTTAAGCAGTGAGGACTGTGTGGATTTGAATCAGAAGAATCAATACTTCAAATATGGGTATCTGGCTCCCAAACTCTAATGACTTACAAAGCACTTGGTTCTTTACTCATGGATATTAAGCAAACATCTCTGAAAAGGTCAAAGGAAATTTTTCCACTGAATTATACTGGGCCAGAATTCTTCTATATAGACTCAGTCCCTAGAAGAAATCTCAGTTATGGGAGTGATATTGCAACAAAGGGCCACAGCCAGTGAAAGAGAGTTAAGGGAAACAAAACCATACTGAATGGTTTCTTGGAATCGTTACATACAAATCCATCAAATATCAGGAGATACGAAATACGCAAAGTTCTTATTCCTAAATGTTTGGTTTTTGTTTTCTTTTTCAGGCCTCAAACACTGAACATGCTCATTTTCTCAGTTTCTCCTCAAGATCCATTCCCTTTTGTACAGCATGTAGAGCTTGAAAGGAGAAATAAAAGAAGAAAATGCTAAAATGCAGACTACTGATGCAGAATATAACCTGCAACTACTCTGCTTGCACTGAGGCAAGAAAAACAATCCTTGAATGAAAACCATCTTCATATGAATCTGACTTTTTTAAAGGAGATCAATGCACTAGTAATGGGACCAGATGCAACAGAAGAAAACATTTTTCAGGGTAAAAAAATAAATCTATCTATATATATAAATATTTTAGTTTATTTAGGGCATTTCATTCCACAGAAAAAGTCAATGCAATTTACCTGATAATCATGAATATTTCAGCCCAAAGAAATAAAATGCAAAGTGAACATTTAATTAAAATGAATTCCCTTAAAACTTTTCACCATAATTATTCTGTCTAGTTTTGAATACTTGGATGCCTACAGCTTCATGGGCATATATAAGATTCAGTACTTCAGCTGGCACTTCAAAAGTGAGCTCATAGGCATGTCTAGCAAAAAAAATGATTTAAATTCCAGTACTAGCAACTGATCTTGCTTGTGTAGACTTATACGTACACACATCTCCTGCTGTAGTTAGAACACCCCCAGATGCAGAGGTCTGTCCAAACACATTACAGTCATGGGTCCCAAAAGAGTGGCTGAACACCCACAGCTATGAAAAAGTCTGCAAGTTAAGTGGAAATCTACTTGGCACTATGCAAATCGGTGTGAAGTTTGTATTTTGACATTTTGTCCTAACATTTCACTACACAAATTAGCCTGCAATGCAAACACATGGCCAGCATTTAGCTCTGCCTCTATGCTAGAATGCAGTAATAGGATTTCCACTATAATACTGGTGCTTCTCCTCAGACGATTCACAGACTATTGCTCAGGCACACATACTCTCATTTTTTAATCACCACTACACCACACTGCTGAGGGTTTGCTTTCCATTATCATAGTGCATAACTGTTTGCATTTTTCACTGTAAGGTGGTATAACGAGCTTTTAGGGTGCCCCCAGACACCAGTGTTTAGCTGCACTTTCAGTTAAATGAAGACCTTCTTTTTGTTTGTTTGTTTAACAAGAATTTGTCTCTCTGAAAGAGAGCTAGCTGATCTCTAGCACATCCTTAGAAAAAAAAGAAAGGGCAATAAGACATGAATTTGGTTCCAGCAATAGGCAGTCAGACGCTACCAACAAGATAGCAAGGAGGAGATGAGAGGACAAGAACAACTCCCAGATCTCATTCTTCTCTTTACTGTCCTCTGCCCTGCCCAAAGCCCGCGTATACATCAATAAATGAGACTCAAGCAGTGCCCAAATTCTGTTTGAATCCTCCAGAGCAAGCCTGTAATACGAATTCTTGTGCAGGAACATTTGTTTGTATGATTTACCAAAACAATGACAGCTGGCAGAGGAGTGTGCTTGCGGACATGAATCATGGAGAGAATTTCCGGAAGGTGACCCTCACGGGAGGCAACGAAGAACATCCTGGTGGGAAATAAATGTGGACAGACTTTAAATTTGCTCATTACTGTGACAAGGCAAAGCAGCTCATGAAAGTCACGCAACACAGCAGCACTTCTTAGGCTCATTTGAGGTGCTCAAAATGAAAAGAGTGGCAGGAGAGGCCCATAAGCAGAAATCAAAGTAATCTCTGTTTGTATCCCCCCGTTATCTTATGCTATGATCAGTGTTTAGAAGTAGTTAATGTTTTCCCTCCAATTTACCTCCTTCACATGAAACAAAACAGCCATTAATGAAGTGCTACACTCAAAGGGATCTGTTTCCAAACTGTTCAAAGGGTTTTAGCATTGATACTAAACTCAACAGGAGAAAAGTGAGGGCAGAAAAAAACACACTTTATAAACTTTTCAGTCATTTTCAATTTCCTACTAGAGGAACAAAGCCTTTTCTTCTACTTGCTTCCTTATTTTCAATAATATCCTATGCCTTTCACTTCCAGTAATATTTACGTATATTTACCTGGAGACTGCAAAAATGCCACCGTTCATAGATCCAAAGCAGGAGAGAGCAACAAACACTGGTACAGCTAAAGAAAAGCTCCCCATTAATCGTTCAGCAAAGGTCTGTTGGAGGAGAGAAAAACATACCATGACTTTTCCCTCAGAAAACATGAGAGCAATTTTACTTCATTAACAAATTATTAATAAGCATTTTAATTTTATTTATAACCCTTTTTGCTTCCCTCACTGAAACTTGTGCTGTGCATTTGCGACTCCTCCCTCTCCGACACAAGACTGCTGCAGATGAGGTCTTCCACTCTTACTTCTGACTGTCCATGGTGAGCCTCCAGCTGAGGCAGAGCTGTCGAGGTGGACTGCCTCCAAAAAGACGACTCACTCTGAGCAGATCAGATTCTGATCTGCATAGCTGGTATTTCTTTGCCACAGCCTTTATTTTCGTTAGCTGATGCTACTCAACATTGCATTCCACCTAGTCACGCTTCGTTGTTCAAGGTCACTGAAAGAGCCTTACTTGGTGTTTGGGGCACCACAGGAGACCTGCACAATTTTCTAGAGATCTGCAAAATGTTTGTTGTGTTTTTTTTTTCCCTGAATCTCCCAGGAGCTACTGAATTGGCCATTTTTTAAATGACACATCAATTGAAAAAGTCACAGGCTGTGTCACTACTGTAAAGTAAATGGAAATTTTTATTTCCTCATTGCAAGTCTGATATCAGATATAAAAATCAGTGTCATCACCACAGTTCAGCAAGACCAATCACAGCAGTATTTCCAAGCCAGGTACCTTGCAGCTCCTTTCCAAATAGGCTCCAGTATTCACAGCACCCCCCTTACTAAGTACCCACAATACACAATGTGCAGAGACAGCGTTACTGCTTCCTGCTACACTAAATAGGCTAGACCCCCTACTTTCTCAAGTATCTGTATTTTCTGCTTCCCAGGGGTTCAGCCCATGATTTACTAAAAAACTTTATAGTTAAGTACATACTGGACAATTCAAGTCATATTGACTTTGCTACATCAAGTAAATAGATAGAGTCTAACGTTGTTATTACATATGCTATGACCTTAAATCAATCCCACTCAACAGACAAAAATCAAAGTTCGCCTGGTTGCTACTCTATTGTGTAACAGAGGAACCATACAAAGCATGATTGGATATGTGTCCCACCCAACCTTTTTCCCCTTGGAAATAAGAATATATGGACAAACACAACTGCAGCAGAGATATAGCTTTGTATTTTTCTTCTGTAACTTACCACTGCTACAGCTTTTGAAAGCAGCAATTCCCCAGCACTGATTGTAGTGAAATAAGCCACGTTTGTTAACACATAGCCAACTGTGACGATAATCATTGAGATGCATATTGCGAGGGGTATGTTTCTGAAATACATAAGGTAGCTCATTATTTTGCAATCTGGTTGCTATCTCCTGAACATGAAACAAACAAAAAAAAAACATAAGAAGCAGCCGCTAATGATGGTGAGTGCATTTTTGGTGATCCTGCAATACCATAATTAGAAACTACCGGTGAAAGTAACACATCTAAACAAAACCATCTAGACAAAGTAAATAGTTTCATAACAAAGAGGTGGGACACCTTTGTGAGGGAGGAATCCTTTGGGGATCTCAAAAGGTCATGGTTCCACATCTCCCATACATGACACATGACACATGGCACATTTTCGTTTCAGACTGAGCTCAATAGTAAAGCAGCAAGTCTTAATGCTGGAGCCATCAGTAGCATGGATGACATGGACAGAGTGACCCAGCACTTTGTCTGTCAGGAGGGCAACTGCAGAGCCATTTCCAACAGGTGCTCAAAATGGGCATTGCTTTCCAAACCTGGCAACACACTTGGGGCTGGTTTGATACCTTCCCCTGCATGCCAAGACATCTGGCACATCTGCCCTCACCCCTCCATGCACTTCTTCCCTTGCACCCCTCACACCTCTGTTCTCCCCATCATTTTTTTCAGGAATACGTGAGAGTAGAGTGAGGTACCGAAACAGGAACAGCGCAGACTCGTGCCATTCCATACTATTTGTATTGATCAGCAAAAAACCTCTGACATGTTAGCAAAACAAACAAACAACCAGTAACACAAATAATAAATTCAAGCTGGTACAGAGTACATCCTTCCATTCAGCAAAATAGAAAAGGAGAATTCTTTCTGTTTTGAAGATGAAAAATAGAGGCATGAGCAAGGTACACTGAATTGATCCAAAACACACTGTAAGCAAATGATCAGGTTAGGAGGACAAACTAGATGTTTCAAGCGTACTCAAGTTTCTTTCCACTTAATGCCATCACTAGGCTGAGATGATATCTACATGAAACCAATAAGAGATTCAGATCAGGAACCAATGCCAGGTACTTTGATTCCAAGGCCACGGGGTGCTGTTTGAAAGATCCAGTTCATGCAGTTGCCCAGAGCTGAGCTGAGAGCTGCTGCCTCACAATTGGTTCACTTTGGCTACCTATTCCAAGAGGTAGAAGAGGTGTTAAGGCTGCTACAACTAGCAAACTTTGCTGTGAAGGTCACCTGACCAGCTAGAAGTAGGAAGAGAAAGAAGTGGAAATTGTGGCATACCAGAAGAGACAACAAGTACAGTGCAAAAGGACGAGTGTATTTACCTAAAGAAGGCAGTTTGAAAGCCAGTACTAAGATGCATTATTTTCACATATTTTTTCCCTAAAGAAACACAGCGGGGTCAAAATTTAATGATCCTCTTCACTCCTAGTCCTTACTTCTCAGAGAAACCTTTGCCATTAGTATGCCTGAATAAAGCTGGAAAAGAAGCTCTAAACTGAATATATAAACAAAGAGGGGGAGCATCACAGTTGCACATCATGCCTACCTTAGCAATCATTGTGCAAACCCCTGTAGCTAACCCAGATACACAAGATCACGCTGTACTGCAGTATCAAATCTGGGCAGACATGATATCAGTGCCACCTCAGGCCCATGCTCTCAGGTAAAGAAGCTGGAAGGAATCCGTTTATAACATATGCTTATTAGTGATGGAGTAGGCCATAGCAAATACCAGAATACAGGGCTATAGCAAGCAGGCAGACCAGAATAGAAGTGCTTTCCTGCCAAAAAAAACACCGAGTAACCAACTCAAGAAGTACTGCAGAACTGTGTGTACATAACACAGCTGTGCAAAGTTTTTCTAGCTCAGTTGCCAGATACTCCGCAGCCAGCTTGGTTATATTTCTAACTCCCTCACAGTATAAATTAAATCTGCTTAGTACCTGATTCAAGGTAGGAATGCACGGTTTGACGCCCTCTCAAAAAAAGACATTTTAGTGATATCTTTTGCACCACAGACAACGCTTCAACCACGGTGCTGTTGAATAAGTCAGCACTCACTCCAGCCTTAGAAAGTGCATCCAACCAAAACCAGCAAACTTGCACTATTTTCACAAATACCATTTGAATTACTGAAGCTCACTGTGTCAAACTTAAGAAACTATCTTTGTCCATTCTAGCCATTCCCAAGATCTAGTTGCCATGCTTTCTTCTGACTTAAACCCTGGCCTCGTTTCCTCTAAAATAAAATGGCAGTTCAAAACTATTTGCAAAAAAGCCACTTGCTGCCAAATGTGAACATTCCCAGCAGAGTCCTGCCTTGCAGTGCTGAGGAGCATTACCCCACGTTGATAGTAACAACAGCAACAAAAAATCCACAATAAAAAAATAAAATAATAATAATAAAAAAAAGAGGATGAAGTAAAGCAAAATAACAAAACAAGCCTGAAGTAGTCAGCTCATTAAGAAGCTCAGAGATCCCACCTCACACCTGGAGCAGCACAAGGAGTGTTGCTGCTTGCAAGTTTCCAAGCAAAGCACGCTCAGGTTGTGGCTCCATTTGTCCCTCAGCACGAGTGCCTCTGGAAGGGATGCAACACATTTGCACACAGCTGGCCCAGGGCTGCTTCGCAGCTGCCCCCCATGACAGATTTCAGGAAAATTAAAGGCCACGTGCAGGACTTCAGGGGTGAGGCATATAGCATGGTTTGCTTCTCAGTGACACTTATGCTTTGTTCTTGATTCATCTGAAGACACGGAGAGGTGCCTCTGCAGTGCTGCCAACTGAGAGCTTTGATCGTGCCTCTCCTATCCTTCCAATTCAAGAAGCAGTTCCCAATCTGCAGCAGGGTGTCATCAAATTCACTGCTATCAACTACAGGAACTACACTGGGGTAAAAACTGTAATGCCATTAGAAGATCACTTCATCAGTTTTCTAGTATTTTATCTGCTCTCCTAAGCATTCTCTCCAAATCAGGAAAAACAAGACCCAAGTCTATTCTCCATTAAATTGCCTCTAACAATATAGATTTCACCTTTTCAGTTCTCTGGCCTATGAACCAAATGCAACACAAGGCGCTAGCAAGCCAGTAAGTCACATTTCCGATACACTGTGAATTCATAACTGCCGTATGGCTAGACAACAGTTTTGGAGTAGAGCAAGTCAGAAAATTCAAGGAAGAAAGTATTTCTCACTTTTGAATGAAGTTTTTCATTCATTGAAGCTAAAACTTTTGACAGGAAACCTAACATTTCAGTATGACATTTCTTTGGGAAAAAAAAAGTCTTAGAGCCAGGACAAATTCTTGTCCAACCCAGACAGACCTCAGGATGGCCTATGGCTTAAAAACCACAGTATTATGCTCAGACATGGAAGACTGACGTATTTGTTTTGTATAAGGTTGACCCAGGACTTGAACTTGCACTGAAGTTGTCACTGGTTACTGCAGGGCAGCATTTTCCTTCTGCATTTCATCTCAGAGTAAAATCTCAATGTACTTCAAAACCAAGAGAAATCATTCTCAAGGTAGCTGCTTTTCTGAATAGAACTCTTAGTGTGGATGCCTTGCAACTGGCCTGTGCATTACCACCAAGATGGCATTCAGGTAGGCTGCTTCTCTGATACTTCAAAGAAAAACAATATCAAAAGGAAGGAATTCTGGGGAGACCTGAGCTGGGAAAATATTGACAATATCTCTACAAGTCTTTTTCAAATCAGATGAGATTTAGACAGTGAAGGAAGTTTTTAAATGGTAATTAAAACTGAATTGAATCTCTACACGTTTTCATATTCATCACCCCTAGCTACTACTGTGCAAAGCAAATCTTCCCTTCCTACCCTGTATACAAATTAATTGTGATGAAGGATCATGATAGCTTAAATGCAGGTCGCATCTTCCTTTTGCTCTCCAGAACAAAAGTCACAGAGGTGTCCACCACCACAAAGAAATCTAGCATTAGCAATACAGCCAGTCCCACCTGTGACTGTGCAGGGCTGAAATGCATTGCTGTGTACTGCTGAGCTCTGCGCTATGGCCTGGAAATAAATTCTATCCTTCTCAAGTCTGAAAGGGTCCCAGAGCTGGGGCACAGGTTCAGTCAATCAGGATATCCACTGCGATTTGGGTTTGACCCCAGGTGTTGCAGAACCATAGATCTTCTGATAATCTGCTCTGACACTGCACCACCTCACACACATTTTTGAGAGAAACGCAGAGAGAAGATTGAGTAAGAAGGAAAAAAAAAGAAAGAAAGAAAGAAAAGAAAAGGGGGAGGAAAGAAATCGAAAGCGAGAACCTGGGGATAAGAAGAACAATGTCAATAAATCAGCTAAGGAACATTCTCAGAAGTTTACAGCTCATAGCTCAGCTTAATGACAAATTTTATAACAACAAACAGTAAGTGCTAAGAGCTGTGACCACTGCAGACTGATCTTTCTATGAAACGACAAGCACACCGCCAAAATATGCCCCACAGATTCAGCTGAGGTCACAAGTACCAAATACGTTGTCGCCACATCCTGTGCTGTTTACAGGCCATGACAAAAATCATTCCCCTGCATGCACTTTAAATCTGAGTTTTACAAATGCTTGGTTTGAGGCGGCTGCCCTAGAATAAAAACTGCATTGATGGGACCCTGTCAAGAAACATAAGTAAGAGGGTCTAGACAAATGAAATAATTGCTGGTAAAATTAGAGTTGATCAATCACATCTTTACTTCACTGTGATAATTGTGATTTTTTGTTGTGTTTAAATTTAAAAGAAGAGTGGAGAGGTCCTGATTCTTTCTCATGGATTCTAAGAGAGGATTTGGTTTTCAGGAGCATGATCCTATATATTCTGCATTTCTTTAGTCAGAAATTTACAACCACGGGAATTTCAAGATCCTTCTCAAAAGTTCCCTTGTGCAATAATTTATTCACCATTTGCAATCTGTCAAGCAATTTTCCAAATGAACTGCTTCCAGATTTTGGCACTCCTAAAATCTAATCATCCATTGCACAGTCCATAGGGCCAAAGCTTGGCAGAATAAGTCACAAGGTACATCTTGATACTGAAAAAAAATAACTGCATATGGTACAGAAGGCAGCAAAGAGAACCCTGGTAATGTAATGTTCCCAAGACTTCACTGCAAGAGAAGAAAGCATACAAACTTAGCAAATACTGTGTACCAGCACTGACCTACATCTCCAAGCATTCCCAGGTGACTGTGAACAATGGCAACCTTGAATCCTGGGCAACTCAGCAGTAGGATCTGACACATGCTTACTTGCCTTTTCATGTTAAAAGCAGTGCCTACAAGACATCCCGTCACACTGAAGGGATCAAATGGTTCTCAAAACATCAGTGTGAGGGAAAATTACAACCTTACACCCATCGGTTACAAGAAATGGAGTAAAAGGAAGATACAGAACATAAATAGAGGCCACCTCCCAGGACAGAATCAAAGGTAGGAATACAGAGGCAGGAAGTATGGGATCGTTAGAGCACATCTCGAGTCCATGCATCTGTAAAGGCTTACATGGTTCTCAGCAATGACTGGATTTAGAAATTAACTTTTATTATTTTGTTTATCGCACCAAGCATTCTCATCATCAGATCCTGCATCTCTCTCTTCCCTGCTCCCTAGCCTTATGTTCCAGACTGGAACTACTGTCAGTAGGCTTGCAGTGCAGCCACTATTAAATTATGTCCTTCTCTTTATCTTCTTTTGATTGCAATTTTCCAGAAGGGAAATGAAAAAGGAGAGACTGGCTATTAGCAGCACTCTCTTTTCTGTTGCTGGGGTGCCAGCCGAAGGGCTTCCGTCTCCGTTCTGATGCCCTGGTTCTGTACCTCTGACATCTGCAGAGATGCAGCAGCATGACATCGGGATAATACAGTGAAGCATCAAGTCTGCATGTAAAGTCCATCTCACTTTCCATCACCTTGCAAGAGAAGAAAAGGGTTACTGCTGTGTCTAATTACTTGCTTTCTTCCTGGTGTTTGACTTCACAGGTTTAAATTATAATTGGTTACAGTTCATAAAAGGGGTCTTCTATGGCCAACTGACTTTGAGGGGTCAAACTGTGATGTAAGTGTGCAGGGAAGGGCAGGAGATTTTATTAACTTCTCAGATGTTTTCAGTAGCCCTTCCAGCAGGGTTTCCTAAAATGTGAGTTAGCATAAATACTCTCTTGACTAAAACTTAAGACCTAGAAAAGTACCGACTGCACAGAAGAGCACTGTTCTCCATAATATCTTATTCCAGCCAACCTGGTGACAGCCCTGCAGAGCCTAAGGCTAATTGTTACACCAGCAGCGTGATTTGTTCTCTTTTGCCAGAGATTTGAACTTGGCTGCAGTCATACCACATACTCACTCAGGCTATGGTGAGCCAAATCTCACCAGAGTGCAGAAATTGTTTACATTCAGGCCCAAGTCCTAACTTGCTAAGCCAGTGTCTTTTACAAAATAACTTCCTTTGAAGAGCAGAATTGATTCATCTGAGTCTTGGACTGCTAGCTAAGGAGATATTGGACATTCAAGAAGAATTCTGAATTATTTCCCAAGAAATGAATAGCTCCTATTTGTTCCAAGGAAAACCACTGCAGGTATTAAGGATGACAGCAAAATCCACAAAGGACTTTTGAGATTACAACACTAAATATTAGGTACACTGGCTCTGATTTGCTACACACATTTCCTTTACACTGAGCATTAAGTATTCTTAACCAAGAAATAAGAGCAAGAGGAGGAAAACAGAGCTGCTAACATGGACAGGGAATGCAAGTAAAACAGGGCTTAAGTTTTAAGATACATATATCTAAAAAAGAAATAAAATAGACTTGAAACCTAAGATATAAATCATCCTCCTGTGACTTCTCACTCAGCTCTTTGATAAACCATCTCCATATATCCCTTGAGTGTCAGTATCTCGTGTTTCTAGATTGCTCCCTTTGCAATCTTACTGTACAAAGTTTATGACCATTTCCAAGAGATGCATAAATAAACAGACCTGCCTTTTATTTTGCACTGTAACTTGACCATAAATCACATCCGTCTGGAGGATCTACAGGTCCAAAGGATCTGAGCAAGCTTTTCTTTCTCCTTTTAACAGTCAGTCCTGCTCATCCCTGCATGGGCCAGGCTTACCCCTGGGAGCTCAGCACTGGAAAAAAGTCAGGTGCCTGAAAAACCTGGCAGCAGCTGAGCAGGATCTCTGAGGAATCTGTGCTCAGCATTTCACAGCCCAAAATGAGTGATGATCCTCAGACCTTTCATGGATGGTGGTTGCTCACCTTTAGAGACAGCGTCAATAATGCAGGGTATGGCAAGAAAAGCGTGCCTTAGGTTGGACCCATAATTAAAACAGTGTCTGCCACTCTTCCACAAAAGCTTGTCTTTTAAAGAAAAATCTAGACTCAGAGAATTCAAATACAAATGTATCGTCACTACTGGGCTCTCAATCATGACTTTGATAAATGACTTCCTTGTTCCCTATCAAGTGTCAGTATTCTGACATACTCTGTTTATTTCACTGGTAGGAAGCTTTCATGTACTCTAGGAAGCTTGGAACCTTTTCCACTTGAGGCCCAAAACCTCAGATTTTATTTGTATTGCTTAGCTCACATTCAGCCAGGAGATGAAGGGAGCACCTCTGCTCTTTCACACACTCCAGCTCTGTATTTTCTTCTGAGGCCTATTTGCCGGCAGTGCTTACAGCCCTGCCAATCACGGAGGTTATGATGAGAAGCAATAGTAAATCACAGTGCTTGCTTGAAGGCAAGGGAGCTATAACCACCAACCTGACATGAGATGCTAAAAATAAACCACCGGCTGGGACTATCATTTCCATCCCATATGGAAATGAAGGGGAGTGGAGCAGAGCAGCACTTCCAGGCTCTCCCTCCAACCTGCGTTATCTAGCACGGGATCTCAGCTCTAACTTCCTCTTAACTCTTCAACACAGAAACATATCTCACTGCCAGACTTAAAATAAATGTAATAAGAAGGGTGTCAAGAGATAATTGCCTATTAAAAGTAGTTTTATCTATTACAGGAGGTTGTCCTGGAAGTCTGAAACTATTAAATCACTGAGCATCTGATTTATGAATGGGGTCGACTTTCCGCAGGCAGAATCACTTCTAGCAGGAAAGGAGGCGTCTCCTGAAGCTCCCTGCACATTTCCCAGCCTGCAGAGCTATGGTCCTACAGAACCATTTCCCATAAAGCACCGAGAGCAGCAGGCAGAGCTGGCTGCTGGAGTGGGATTTAGCAGTGCAAACAAGGCACTTGAGATGGGAAATGAACCGACCAGGCCCCATAGCTCAGAAAGCTAAGCCATCAGGGAGTAGCTACCAAGTAACAATAACGTCAATGCCAGGAAGGAGATTACAGTGCTTGCAAGTGGATTCCCACTAAAAACACCTGTCACAGCACCCTTCCCATCCTCCCACAAGTGCCCAAGCAATTGCAGGTAACGGGGCTGGAGTGAAAGCAGAGCACTGCCTTGCTCAGTATGCGTTTCTATTGTCTATACTGAGGACATACGTTTCTAATTTATGGAACAGTAAATGGCAAAGCAACACCGTGAGTAATGCAAGGGAAAGGGCTGGTGTGTTTGCTAGCATTCTGGAAATGAACCCACGGGGGTTCAGAGCCCGTGACAAGCAGCCTGCATACCAAGCACTTCGCCCAGCTCCTGGTGTGGGTACAGGAGGGAACGTTGTCCCTCATCCAGCATCTGAACTTCTAATGAAGCATTGCCATTAGCATATTAATGACGCCTTATGGGAGCAACAGAAGACAAACGCTGAGGAGCACAGAGGGCTGGAGGGAGGAGCTTATGTCTCCATGCGTGTCTCTGAAAGGAATCAGATTTTTCTTACTTGTTGAATTCCCTGACATTTAATTTTGAGCAGGAGATTTTCCACAATGCCAAAGATCATGAAGGAACAATTTGCTGCCGTATGTTACCATTGATATTTCGGCATGAATGGAAATTGCGCCGTTCGGTGATGAAAAGAGCAGCTACTTGCAATAAGGAGCACCATGGAAACTGAAATATCATTTACCAAGGCAGACTCTTCTGCTGAAGGAATTCAAAATGAGAAAAATGGCAACTGCAGGTGCCTTGCAGCATTAGCATTTTAAAGCTATAAAAGAGTTTAAATGAAATTAAAAGGAGAGCTCTTAACAATACCGCATTGCTAAGAAGGGGCTGTCCAGCAGACAGATATTTTGCCATGCAGTAAGTAAGGAAATGAGGCTCCTGCTAAGGACAGCCCAGCAGACAGGCCCCAGATGTGGGACAGCACAATGAAACAACCCCACGGAATGACAGAGTTCTGACAGAGAAGAGAAATCCATCCAAGTGTGAGCTGAAATGTGCTGAATATAGTTACCGGAGGCAACTGAACAGACTTCAAATGGGAATATCTACTTTTCTCTTTTATTAGCTGTATTGCTTCGCACTAAAAAAATCATGATAATTGAACTACAATCACATGCATAGCAGAAGAAAAGCATATGCATACAAAATCTTCAAAATCAATGGTGAAGCCGAATTTTCATTTTCTATGTCCAAGCTGAGACTGTCAAGTCTAAGCCTTAAAGGCTTATATTTAAGGTGTAAGGTGCTGGAGGTACTTAAGGTATAAAGTACATTAAGGTATTAAAACCCTTCTGAAAAAGCAGCTCCTTCAAGGTATTTCAAATCAGATCGTGACATGAACTAGCCAGAACGATTCTTTTTCAATGATCTCAGAGAGTATGGTGAGGCTCAGTGAGGCTTTTTTAAATGGATCTTTGCAATTGCACACTGTCCACTGTAACTTCTGTCAATAAGATGCTACTCTTTCAAGCTAAAATCTTAAAACAAAGTGACAATGATGCTTTCTTCAGACCTTTCTATGTTGCCTCTTGGTCTCACTCAATATCAACCCATTAAAAAGCTGTGTAATGGTGCCACCAGGAAGCCCTGTGCCCTGGCACTCCATAGAACACTGGCCAGCACCGGCCTCTCTAGCATTCACACCTGAAAACAAGCCTAGAAAAAACCTTAGACCCACAAGAAGCTCATTCTGCAATGAAATTTCACTCAAGGAATTGCAATTTCATGATCTTTGTGGATAAATATTTATATTCATCTGTTTTTTGTTGTTGCTGTTGTTGTTCTGTAGTAAGTGAATGTGAAAAAATGGAAGTGCTTGTCTTTCATGATAGGATGAGCCTGATTCTTTTTTACTAAAATAATCCCAATACAAGTTAAACCTCTTGTCATACTGGAGTGCTGCTATTCTCTACCCATTCTCATGACCTACAGCAGGAGTTTCTCCATTGCTGTTAGATCTTTTCAAATGATGATATCCAAACTATCCTTCTAAGGGACACTTCATTCCATCATACTTCAGAAATTAAATACTGTTATTATATACTATGCATTTTTTGCAATGAAGAAAACATAATGACAAGGTGAAGATGCAAATAACAGTACTTGCTCAAAAACAAGCACTACAAGTGAATGAGGATTGACATAATAGACCACAGCAGTGCAACTTGTAAAATGCAGATTATTCACTTCACAGATCCTCTGAAGCCATTATAGTCTTATATAAATCCACTTAGTTTACAGTTCATGGATACAGGCTACGCTGTAATTTAAATGATTGAAAACCCTTATGGTATGTTAGTTAACCATTTCCTTCACTTAAATAATATATCACTGTCACTGCATATTTTAATTTCCACCGCACACAAAGCCAAATATCAAAACATAAGCTACACAGTAAGCGACCCAAAATATCAGCAAATCCATAAGTGTAGACACAAAACAGCTACCATGTAGGGAAGAGGTACACAGAGGAACATGAATCTCAGCACTCACAGGGTAAGAGGAGCCTACAGCCTTCTCTGATGGAAATTCTGCCATCACAGAGTGGGAGACGTTCGTCTACAGGAAAGATGCACAAAGCCAAATGGTCTTGTTTTGATACAACTGCAATATAACTTAAATCTAAGTCAGCAATTCCACTGCTCATTAAAGTTGAACAAATAAGACAGCCCCATTAAATTCCTCATCCAAAGACGACAGCATAAGTGTTGGGTAAGTTGCTTTGCTAGCTGATGTAAGTGAAATACACAGCGTTTCTCATGTACAATGATACCATTGCTATTGATGCTTTGACTAGGCTGTTCTAAAGGATAAATACTCTTGATGACATGGTACATGGTAATTACAGACTGTGCTGTTCTGTAAGTCACTTCTCATATACCTGGGGACAATAAAGAACATAATGCCCTTGATATTTTAGTAGTTATTTTCTTTATTTGTGTTTTGTTCTGCAACTTGTGTTTTATACAAACAAAAAAAAATGCACTGCACTTTCATTCAGTTGCTGGAATCAGCCCATAGATGTTTAAGATGGTGTTCTTGTAAAAGGTTGCCATTAATAGCATAGGAGATGCTGATACTGATTCTGATATAACACTGAGCATTGGCTTAGGACTTTGCATGTTATCATTTCTGAGGCTCAGCACTAAAGGGAAAGAGGAACAAGAGGGGCACAAAGAAACTTCCAATTCTGCAAACAGGAAAAGCTGTATCAGGCACAGACCATTAAGCTGAATTAACCCAGCAGTCTCTGCTGTACGTAATTATACTTAGGTAGCAGGTGTTGGCTTGCTTTTGCAAAAACAGGAGAAACAGTTGTTAGTCTAGGTCACAAGTTGCCTCCTATCTATGTGATCTACAGACTAGCACTCAACAGCAAAAAGAGAGTCGGAGAGTTGCAAAATTGCACGCTGTATCAAAGGGCAGGCTCCGAAACATGCCAAGTCCCCGTATGTTTTGTTACCTTATCCGGCTGCCAGCCTGAAGTGCAACCTGATAGCAGTTATCAGCTGGCACAATCGAGGTTTTCCTGCATTGCACTAGTATACAAACATGCAGATCATCACAGCTGAATGAAAAACTGGTTCCCAAACCAGTAATTCTTAGATAGCCAAAGCACTTGTTGATTTGGGCTGGAACGTTTGACGTTAACAAATCACATCACTATGCTGTAGCTGACGCTGTAAGTCTATAGACTTAAGTTTATCTCATTCCTACTGGTACACTGTTTGGTTTGGTCTGGTTAGCTGATGGGGTGAGTTTACTCATTTTCATATCTACCATAAATGCACTGCCCTCTCACCTCTTTTCTGGTGAACTCAGCCAGGCCACCAAGACAAACCTGCTTAAGAACCTCAAAAAATGAACAAAAAGGCCAACAGAAGTCCACAGCGTTCACTAGCTTAAACCTGAGTTGTGATCTCTCCAGTAAAACAGAATAGGTTTTACAGCTTAGGAGCTTTAAGACAGCATCAGTCTTGCAAGTGGTTTTTATTCCTGCAATGAATATTCTGCAAAGCAGCTCTGAGCTCCCACGTGCCATCATCCTTCTCTACATGCACAGCTGTGGATCTGGGGCTGCACATCCCTCAGCAAAAGAGGAGATGTTCCTATAGGCTTGCGTGTATTTCGGGTGTCAAAGTGGGGAAAACGAAGGAAAACACAAGGCAGTGGAAACTCAGAAGGCTACACTGTTCAGTTGTTACACTACACGAGCCTGCTGTTAAAGCGGATTAGGATATTGCCAACTACCCAGGGAGATTGTGAATAAACATTTGTTTTACTTCTCTAGCAGGGCTGATTCACAGTAACAATGATTCACATAAACAAACAGAGGAGGCAAAAAGCAAAGCAAACACACCTTGCACTCAGCAGGTTATCACATCAGCACGCCGAGTGTGCCGCCAGGGCTTGGAGAAGGCAAACTGCAGCAATGTGACACGGGGCAACGCAAACACAGCACGGCCACAGCAACAGGCTGGGCAGCTGCCTCCCAGCACTGATGCAAACACAGGCACACACCATGCTGTTATGCTCGGAGACACCAAAACTTTGTAAAAGTCTTGGGAAAAGAGCAAAGCTCTTGCAGGCTCTTGGGGCTCTGTGCCACCCAAAGGCCCTCTAGCAAGGCAAGGGGAGGCCCAACAGCACCAGCTGAGCTCCTTGAGTTCTGCATCCTCAAAAGATTTCAGCAGAGGATGAGAGGCCAGGCTGAGGGCTCGTCTCTTCAGCATCCACCACATATTTGCCCCAGGGCAATAGCTTCACCTCTGCCTGGTCACAACACCTTACAACCTCAGCATCAAATTGACAGGGAAAGTCACTTGTCAAAATCAGGATGTCACAAAATCTTCACCCCCACACACAGAAGAAATTACCCCGCACTGATGCATTTGCAGGACTACAAATAATCTTCAGAACATTTTTACTGTTTCCAGAATTCGAAGAGATTTCAGTCATTCTCATTTCAAGTTGGGCTTTTATCTTAAACCACAGAATCTATGTAAATCTATGAGCAAATTCAGCACTTCCTTAAAGTACACGATGCCTTAGCAGAAAGATGGCTGCATAACCCCTCTACCGCCCCAGACCAGCACAACTATCACCAGCTGTATCAGCATGGCAGTATGGCCTTGACCTCCCCAATTACCTTCCTCCCTCTTTTTTTCCTTCCGTCCTCCAATGATGTTAGCTGAATACTTCTGATTTCTCAAGCAGCTGACTACCTTTCTGATTTCATTGCTGAAACCATTTACAATATCTTTATTACATTCTTAAAACATAAAAGGGATTAGAATCGGATACTACATCAGACAATTAGGAGAAAGTGAATAGAAATTGCACTATTAATTTCAATACAAATATCCACAGCTAAAAGACAGCACAGCAATACTGAACCCTACATCCATAGCATTCATCTTTGTTCTTCATCCATTTTGCCCATCACCCTTCCTTAGGCATCCATGTGCTCTAAGTTAGCTCTGACTGTTTGAAATGCTCACAGTAGGAAAATAAAGCAGAACAAATGAACAAAAAAGACAACTATGCTTTCCTTTATTATGACCTCAAAGCTTAAGCTGTCAAAGTTACGTCTCCCAGTCCTGAATATTTCCACAGCTGTCACCTCGACTTTTGTGCGAGTAGGAGCATTTCGTACCAGGAATATAAATGTTAGAAGAGGTAATTATACAAGTGACCTTGCCTTTCTTCATTCAATAGTGAATTATTAGTCTTCCCAACTGCAATTTTATGAGACATCCTTATTGCCTTAATTAATGATCAAGGTATATCTTTGAAGTCTTTATAGACACCACAGATTACATCAGTCTCTTTTCTCATTTACACTTCCTGACCTGTCACAGGTAGCTCTAATGAAGTGGAAGCAGAGGACAGAAAGACTGGAAGTCACTTGAATCAGTTCAAATGCTAAAGTGGTGTTTAGAAAACAGCCATGAATTACACAGGTGCCAGGGCCTGAAAACTGCAGGCGAAGATCATTTCTCCTCTTCATGGCATGGAATTTCCCCAGAGGACTCAGCACTCATAACAGCACCATTAAAGATGGGCTGGGGAAAGAAACAGAAACACACAAGAGAAAAGGAAAAAGAAATAGCAGTGTTTGTTGAATGCATGTTACACACACTTTCCTAGGCATTACAGATAGTGATAGCACCCATGAGGTCAGTCCCTAACAAAATGCACAAAGGAAATGTACATGCTCTAGAAAGCAGTGCATGCATGCAGCAGCAACCTGTAGCTGCCTGCAGAGGTGAGTGTGCCCAGTGAAATGGGCAGCATGCGTTATCCCTGCTGCTGAAGCCTTTTATCCCTCTGATCCCTATTCTGGAGTCTTTGTGTATGTAGTGTCAACCACTGCAGGCTCATGTTGCATGGCACATCCTATTTTCCAGGTGTGCTCCCTGTTTCCTCTCTCTTGACCGCTATCCAGAAGGCAACACTGCATCCCTAGGGCAAAGGACACCCACGTGTGGTAGGAGAAATTTGCATCCTATAGCCTTGAACAGGGAAAACAAAAATTAAAGGGCTGAATTCACATCCTCAGTTGTTATGAGCTACTTACAGTAGCTACTGTGCTGAAACACTTGAAAATTGCAGTGTCAAAGAAACACCTGTGCTGCAAGACGACAGGGTAACTTACGTTACCCAATCTAAAAATCTAGTTCAGTGTAATTGAAGTTTAAAAAAAAACATCACTTGGATTTTAATTTGGGTCTCCAATCTCAGTTCCCTCCTGACCTTTTCCCTGTTTCAATTCAAGCTACCAACAATTAGAGTCACAGTTTCCCTCCTTCACTCCAGGTGGTTGAAAACACTCTGGGCATTCAGTGACTCCCACCAAACCCCATCACAGACGGCTCCCAAGCATGGCTCACAAGCACTCTGCAGCCCTTCAAACATTTGTACGTCTCATAGATTGCTTAATTGCATCCACCCTCAGAGAAGTAACAGCTTGTGAAGGCAAGGCCATCTACAGCAGGTCTCCTGGGGGGGTTGGAGAAGAGAGAGAAGTAAAAGCTGAAGGCAGAACTCAGCTGAAACCTACCACAGCATCTGCTGCTCCAGCATGGACAATTTCTTCCAGATCCTTTCACTTGTGACTCTAAAATCTCCACTCACTGACGTGCAGGACTGCACAGCAGTATGTTCCGAAGGAAGTCTGGCTGCTTTTATACAAGTGCATTATTCCTTATTGATTTACTGCCATTCCCACTAGGAATTAGGAAGCAATTGCAAGAAAAATTTCCCAACAGCAATACTACCATTCCTAGGCTGACATCACAACTGGCCAAGCGGCTCGTTTAGTCCCCCACACTCTGCAATTAGCTTAGAATCCAAGCTGCCCCAAACCATCAGCAAAAATTAGCTGGAATCAACTACAAATTAAGTAATAATTACTCCTTCCTAACGATGAATTGTATTTATGAAGCATATCATGTCACGGCTAACGACTGCATTGCCTCCCACATAATATTTTGTCGAGCATTTCTTAGCCTGATGCTGTACCTGGGGCCTTTGGGTATTATAGACTGGGAAGCTTGGCAGGAGCCAGGGGCTGAGCACTGCAGCACTGCACAGGCTGCCAGGCTGAGCCACAGGCACTGCACACCCAGCCCCAGACCCAAGCTTCACTGAGAGACAGCACATAGCAGTACAGATGCTTTAGAAATCAGGAAAAAAAAAACATCAAGTTATCTGCCAATTAACTTCTTCCAAACTAGATGATAAATAGAAACAAAGCAACTCAAAATATTTGAGTCCCACTCTAGGAGAATCTCCAGCTTGCAGCAAAACAGCAAATGAAGGAGCATCAAAAAATTAGAGTATAAAAGTGCAAAAATTTATTTCCAAAGTGAGATTTCAGAAATCTAAGCCCATCTAAGAAACATGCATCCAAGACTGAAAAGCTTAGCTTCGGAAATGAATTGTCAGCCTTATAATAAGAAACTATAATGAATGAGTTGATGATGTGAAGCACGCAAGCAGTAAGCAGTTAATAAGCTTAGAGAAAGAGCAAAAGTAAAAGCAAGTTCATTTTATCAAGACCAATTTCATGCCGGTGAACTAGCTCCCCTATGATCTAATAATGATCTCTTTCTCCCTCACAAAAACACACAAATGCTACTGAATCGCAGACTTAATTAAATTCTTTTTTTATATACTTCACAAATAGCAAAACCCATTCTTGATTCTGTGGAAGTAGGATATTTGGTCTGGTAAATCGTTTTCTGCATTTGGGAGATTCACTTCCCCCATTAAAGGTTCCTTATAGGTCTGAAGGCTGTGAATCGATCATTTTGCCCCTGACACAGGGCACAGTTAAACTCTGGAAAGGGAGCTCAGATTCACTGGTGTTTGGACAACTTGTCTTCTGAGATGCTTAGCAGAGAACTGATGGAATGTAGGCAGTTTGCTATGCTGTTAGGTGCAAAGAAAATTAGAAAGATTTCTTTAACAACGGCTTAGAAGTGGCTGGAGAGTTTTAAATAGAACATTCTCATTCTACGATGGAGAGTAAATATTCAAAGAGAAAAATAACTCAATACACAAGTAATGTACTGACCTGAGTTTCACTTTAAGGTAATCTGATGAATTCACATGAGCAAATGGGCTTTGCAAAATAGCTGAAAGATTAGCATTTGTCTCTCCCGATTATCTCCAGATGTAATCCTATAATTTCTGCACTGAATATTTGGCACTGTGGCCTGACATGAACAAAGCAACTTGCAAATGCATCCTTTATGAGTAAATGGAACAGAATAGCACAAGAAAGGTTTCAGTCCGCAGGTAGAGAAGCTGCTCCGCTTACATAAAGGCGGGATATCTGAATCCAGCTTCAGATTTAAAAGGATTTGTGCTTATACTCAGCTACTTTGTGAGAAAGCCTGTCCAAAGTTCATTTGAACTGGAAAAAAAAAGAAAAAAGATTGTAGCCCCATGGGGAAAACCCTTGGGTGCCTATTGCTGTCAGGTGTGTGTTTGTATCTCCACACTCCCTTGTTCCACTGATACGACATGAGCCCTACAGGAGTGTGCCCTAAAGAAGCCACACAGGGGTTTAATCCACCTGCTTCGGGTCAGGCAGGAGACACAGTTTTAAATCCAAAGAAAGTTTCTGGGTTCTCCAACTTTGGAACAATTACAGACTCTCAAACTGCAGCTTGGACACGGTACCTCTCACATGGTAAGGCAGATACAAACAGAAAGGAGGAGAGAAAGCGGGGAAATAGGAGAAGAAAAAATGAAGTAACCCAGCCTTCATTTTCTAAGCAAGTCTGTGCCTGACCAGATCTCCTGAGTTCCCGTTTGGTGCTTTTAACTGCAACGTCTTTCTTTCTCAAATAAAAAGCAGTGCTGAGGTGGGTTACACATTAGGATAGCTGGAGGGAGGTCAGTCTCTTACTTCATTCATTTTGTGGTTCCTAAGATTATAATCATCAATATTCTGCTTCAGAATAGAGCTTAGCATTAAAGTATAAGATAACAAAAGTGAACAGAGAAGCACAGAGGAGGCAGTGGCTTGCATCCTCTCAATGAACACTTAAACTATTTTCCACTGTGATTACTGAGCACATCACACAGATGGGGTAACTGCTGGTGGTCTAGACTGGTGGTGAGCAGCAAGACAATTCACAAATCCTGATATTGATTCTGGAAGGGGAGGTTTACCCTAATGTGAAGTGCCAAAATCAGACAGCTACAAACAAGGGAACTGGGGGAGCTTCTGTGTCTCAGCCACAATTCTCCTCCCACCCATCTGCATCCCCGTGGTGTTCAGACACCCTGAAAAAGCCTCGCTCGGTCCTCCTAGATGCCAAGTGTGACTTTCAACTTTAATTAATACAAATGGGTGGTACACTTTAGATTAATTAGACACGACATTCACATTATTTAAATCCAATATAAAAACCGATTACAGCAAACATTTTGAAACCCTAATTTTAAAAAATGTCTAATGACATCAAGCCTTGGTGACTTGCTATACATCTACTGTTTCTTGCTTCCTTAGAAAAGAAGGAATAAATGAAGTGAGAAGAACACTGGAAAAATCTAATAGACAAACTGACTAATCTCAGACCCCAAGGTCATAGCAAAGCAATTCATTTCTTGGCTTTTCAACAGCACAAGACATGATTTATCAATCTGAGACCAGGCTTATAAACACTATACATCTCAATAATATGTTCTTTGCACTGTGTAACTTTTTAAACAATGATAGATTGCTTGGGCTGGACCAAAGTTATTTTACAAACAGAAATAGAATTTTTGCAAATGAAACAGTCCAACAGGGAGAAAAAAGAAAAAAAGAGGAAGAGGAAGAGGAAGAGGAAGAGGAAGAGGAAGAGGAAGAG
>JAPSGF010000072.1:3844927-3856980 GCA_035772895.1 Perdix hodgsoniae
AGAGGAAGAGGAAGAGGAAGAGGAAGAGGAAGAGGAAGAGGAAGAGGGGTGAGGCCAGATAGCAGATTTACTTAACTGTAACTGCTAAGGAATCTAACTGTCAGATGTAAAATATTTTCAGGCTCCACGTCCTTTTAAAAAATCTCCTATTCATCATTTTATGTAACTGAAATTGAAGACCACTAAAGCAAAAATATTTCCTAAGTCCAACAGCACTAACAAAAAATCACATTGCCAAAGAAAAAATAGGTATTGGGGTTCCAGAAGGATTGTGAATCAATACCTGCAGTTGCCCACTTGATCTTCCCTCAAGTCGTTAATGAGTTCAAGTTTTAGTTTCCTTTCTCTTAAACTGAAATAATATTTTTGCCCTTCCGCCAAGAGCCTAATCTTTATAACATGAAGCCTTCAGGCTCATCATCTGCTCACACTGAGGACGTGGCTCATGAATTTTTTAAAGCAGGGTTCTCTTTGGCCAGCACCTGACATGAACTGGCCCCAGCTTTGACAAGTCTCTGAAGGCAGCGCTGTAATGTAAAACACTGCTGTACCATTTCCTCCTCTGCAGCTTGTCAGATTTCCTGACAGAGTCGAGCACCAGCCTCAGAGCCTGCTCCACCTGCAAAGGGAGGAAGGAAGTGCTGGCTGGGCACCTGCTGCTTTTGGGGTCGTGATTGAAATAACTCGGTCTGTTTCTTGGAAGTACAGAACAGAGGCTCAAGAATACAGATGAGCTCAAAGACTGTGTATAAGGAATGAGTCTGAAAGTTCAACACGCTTGATTTCCAGTCCTCTAAATTTACTGCTCCAGGCAACACAGCTCCTGTCAATTTTCAGGTGACAAATACTCTTTCAGAGACCTGGCTGTTCCTTCGCTCACTTATTATTTAGACAATACAATATGACCTCAGTCTGAGTAGGGCTGATCCTCATAATGTAAGAAAATCGAAAAGATCAAAGCCGCACGTGATGTGGCTGCATGAGGTTATTGTAGGGAAGCTCTGCCTCGGGGATTAGTCAGAGATTCCATTTCAAACAGCAATCACGATTGAGCCAGCACACATATGCAAAGCATGATTTTGAAAAGTAAAAGTAAAAAAGGAATGCGTTATTACACTTCAGTGTTGTTCCACTTACTCGTGTTAATAAAGTTATTTCAGGCTCCTTTTAAAAATACCGCACATTAAACAAGCTGAGCACTGCAACTACAGCTCCCAGTGGAACAAACACCGACTTGGTGTTGCTTCAGGGCCCTCTGGCACTGATCGGGGGAAGCTCTTTAACAGAAAGGAATAAAAGAAATAAGTTCAGGCTTAAAAATGAGACATCAAAAGGGGGTTTAGCGGGAGACAGAAACAGCTGCTTTTACATCTTATGATAGCTCACGCTATATTAATGTCCTTTTGAGTGTACAAAAGAAGAGACCGTACCATTTCCAAAGTGAGAATCATTGCTGTTTCAGAAGTCTGGAAAGACAGCAACAGCATTCACTTTCAAGCTGTTTCTTTTCCTTTCCCATTTTCCCTTCTGTAACTTAAAGGCTGCTTCCTTCCCACTTGGCTTATTTCCACTCTCCCTGTCCAGGATTTCATATCACCTTGGTATCTCAGTGCCTCAGGCCCATAGTATTTTATCCTTCTTATACACCTAACTCAGCAATTTACTGTGCCTACGCAGAGTGCTGCACCCACGTAGACTCCCAGGCCCTCAGGAGCCCTTTCTGCCCATATAAACAGCCTCTCTGCTGGAGCACAAGGGCAGCTTTCCACTGGGTAAGGCTGAGAGAACCATCTATCCCTGCATCTCTCCTACCCCATTGCCCTTCCAGAGGCGTTTGCTACACTCTTGGTGCACCACACATCAAATCCCTATCTGGAAAACTGCACCGTCTAAAAGATGACCCAGCAGATGTTTGCATCTTCCTGTGCATTTTACGATATAATCGAAGGCTCTGGTCCTTCCCTCTCTCTCCACAACACAAGAAAGCAGAGGCAGCCCACAGCTTACCCAGCAGAAAGGAGCATTTCTGCATTCCCACTCACGTAAGGGCGCTGCTGCCCCCAGAGCCCTCTCAGCACATCTCCCTGCATGTTTGCAGCAGGAGGGGACAGCTCAGGCTGATCGCCCAAGCTCCTGCTGTAAGTTACTCTAAAGCTGCCGCACACCTGGAAACAGGCAACTGTGACTGATTCTCTGACAAACATTTACCTTGGCATGCACAGCGCGGGAGGAATCCTCGCGTTCGCCTCTATCGCTGTAAGCAATTTGCATCCCTAACAGTGACAAATATTACAAATTGCACACCTGGAGCTGTCACGAGCCCCAAGCGGCTCGAGGCTGAACTTCTTCTTCCATTTCAAAAACACCTGGAGTATCACCAGAGCACTATGTGTGATCTTTAACACGGGGAACGCTACAAGAGTGAGAGGAAGGACGGTATCTTAGCTCAAAATACATTATAAAAATGCCCGTGACACTGAGTGTGATCAGTGGCTCGCATGATGCAACTGGTTTTGGCTTGCTTGGGGTTTTTTTTGCCATTCACAGGTGGCAAATGGATGAAAAATATCCCCTCTGTTTCATTTTGCCTTTTTGGGTAAAGGGAGTCCTGCATCCCCATGTCTAGGGGGTGCAGAGGACTTTCCTAGCACAGCAGGCAAAGAGCCACTCGCCCTGTCCCCACCTGTCAGTTACTAAACAGGATGTACAATCCCAGCCTTCTCCGTTGTTTATTTGTCCTGGTGCCCAGAGGTTGTGATCTCAGGCACCCTGCTACAAGTGTTGTGCTCTTGCCTTTATCTTTGTCTCCAAGTGCAACTCAACAAGCAGAGTAATGCAGAGAAGCCCTAACAGCTCTGTGACAGCACTGCACAGGAAAATTGGAGCTGTTTTTCCAGAGCTGCCTGGGAAGAAGTCAAATCAGGTGGGCAAGGACAGCCCTGCTTTGGCAAAGGGGGTGGGACAGCAATGCCTTTCTGTCCTAAGCAGCAGAGGGCAACATGATCAAAAACATGCACTCCTCTAACTCAGAGCACACAAAACAAAAACACAACACAAACCAAACTAGCTCTAAGAAAAATCAGCAATCACATGAGCCAGTCATTGTACAGCTGGCAGGATGGCAGAGACACACAGCTGTATGAGAAGTCCCCAAAGGCGGTAAGCATGTATATGTTTAAAAACGTTGTACGGTACTGATGGTAACCATACAAAAATTCCTAACTTTTACTGCATCTAGCAAATGCTTTTGAACCCATCACCAAGACTGACTCCCAAGCCACCTCCCAGAATTTCCTGAAGCAGACTTGAACCAGAATCACTTATTTCATTTAGTTTCACATTTCTTTTTAAATCAGTCTGCCGTAAAAGTGACTTTTTAAAAGCATAAAAATTCACAGGTCTGCCTCCCTTAACTTTATGAACTAACAGATTCCTGGCAGCTAAACCCAGATCTGCTATGAGATCCTCTGACCCGATTCCCCGTGTGTCGCAGGATGGGAAGTGTCAGCCAGCTGCTTGACGTGGAGCCAAATGACTTGGGTTTCACTAAAGCAAAGCTTCTAAAAAGGTGTTCTGTCTGAATGGAAGACTAACGATGAGGCATCCGATGTTTACATAGGTATTTGCTCTAATGATTAGTCAACCTTGTTAAATATTAATGCTATTTCTACCTGCATTTGTCTGGCTTCAGCTCCCGGTCATAAATGCCTTGGTATACACATCCTTATCGCACTGAAGAGCCTGTTAACACCCAGGACCCCTCAAAGACACTGAGACAACAGAAATGTGTCAGCCTTTCTGCCACCCTCATGTTTAACATCTTTTATATATATATATATATATATATATATATATATAAAATTATTTTTAGGTCTCTCAGAAAAATACCAAATGGCACCAGGCTGAACTGAGACTTTGAAGAAGCCACCTAAAGCCCTTCAGCATGCTCCCCACTGATGGCTGTGTGTTGTTTTTTTCTTTACACATCTCAGATGTACAGCTTTATATGATGATACAGTTCTGGAGATCCTTTTAAACAGAGTTATTTGGTACAGAGTCACGTGTCTCATTTAAAAAAAAACCTAAGAAAATGACATCTATCTGATCATTTTAAAACAAGTAAACAGTTATTTTTTCCCTCAAATAACCCAATTTGATTCGGCAAGATGTTTTCTTTAATTGCAGAAAAGGTTAATATTGTTTTACTATTGGCCACTTCCACCAGGATGTATCTGTCAAAGCAGACCCGCCAAATCAAGCTGTCCATAACAGGAGAGCTTTTCTTTTCACGTTTTGCAGGCAGGTGCTGTGAGAGATCTCATCTCTGGTTTGAAATAGACTCCCACCAATACTCCATGTTAGGCTTAATTGGATGGGATGCTGTTCTGCACGCATTCAAGCTCCCGCAACATAGGGACATCTAAAGCAAGAAGAACTAAGTATTGGATTAATATTTAAACATAGTAAAACTGCCAAATACTGCAGCAGAGAAGTTTCTCGGGCAAAATTTCCCTGACAGGATAGCAGCAACTTTCACTGAAAGGAGCCACTGATAGTTACTTGTATCCTGAGGGGGAGATCGGAGCCCTGGAGAGCTGCTTAGTTTTCTGCTCTCCGTGCACATGAAAGCAGAACACATAATAAGGTCACGACAGGCCAAAAATAGCAAATCTTCAAGTAGTTGCAATTCAAACAGATATCAGATCTGCTGGAAAGTAGGCAATTTGACCAGCATGCGGAATTTCTGAAGATCACTACTTTTACAGCATTTTGTATTTTACAAATATCCTTCAAAAGTTAAAATAATAAAATAAAAATAGGTACATACTTTTCAGGGTTTTCTACTTCTTCAGTAACAAAATTGAGGTAAAACCTAGGAAAGAGTCATAAATATATCATGAGATCTCAGCAGATTTCAATTCTGCATTTATTTCACAGAGAATCAAGAAGATGCATTTAGATAAGCAGAGCTGTTAATTCCAGCAGGCTACTCACGCCCAGGAAGAGAATTCTCAGAAACAACAGCAAAGCAGAAAAAAAGACAAGGGCTGTGTTATGTCACCGGGCGATAAAATCACATCTTTTCCCCTGACACAGGCCAACTATGTTCCCCCTAACGCTACTCAGACACACCCAAAGATATGCACCCTCAAGTCTTCTGCCATGTCATGACCCAGCATGAAATTCCACCCAGCCAGGTTTGCCATCTCATCCGACCTCTTCAGCATTTGTTTCTAGACTTGCTACTGTGTGCAGCACAAAACAAGGAGTCAGGATAGTTCCAAAGAGAGATGGCTTCTGGCTAACAGGACCCCTAGGACATTTTTTCTTGTCTGAGCGCTGCTACCAGGTTGAAGTAATATGGTTCTCCTGCATTAGTCATTTTATGAATGCAAAGGCATGTTTCCTTGCATTCTTTTCTCTACTTGCCCTTTTTCTCCCAGCATTTTATACCCAGTAGTCTATACTTGCTATTGGCAGCATAAGCCCACATACATAAGCAATACCACCTTTGTTTTGCACTTTAAAGCTGTATCATTAAAAGATAACAGTGTCACAGGCTATGCATAAATTTCTGCCTCCGTCCTGGGACACATCACCAGCACTTGCAGCACTCCTTCACATCCAGCTTATTGGATTGATTTAGCCCCATGAAACTGATAGTGCAAGGGTATTGACACTCCACTTAATGGTCTGCTCTTCTGTGCTCTGAGGCAATCAATTTGATCTGGTGACAAAGACAAATAGGCAGCTTAGGAGAAGCACTAGCCAAACGAGATCTTTTCCTGCTAATTTCTTCTATAAGTGGCAAATCAGGACCATGAAATAAAAGTCAGAATGTGTAAGGGAAAAACAGATGATTTTTATTTCAGGAGGTTTGGAACATCATGTGGAAAAAGGAAAGAAATAGGAAAGAAACAACAGCAGAATAGCAATCTTCTTGATGTAAGATTTCACAGTAAACCAGCTCTGCTTTGGCAATGAATAATATTAAAGACCTTTTAAAGTTGCCACCATAGAAATGTGTACACCAAGGGCAGTATTTTAAAAGTGAGAAACCATCATGTGTATGGATGTATGAGACAGAGGTGGCTGTATCAGAGAAGGAAGAGGGAAGAGACTGTCCCTATAATGAGTTCAATTTCTTTGAGCCTTCAAAATGCCAGGCTCTTTTCTTACATATCTATCACAGATAAAGGCTGTGGACTCGCTCAGGTTACCCCCCTCACCCACCCACCATTTAATAAAAAAGTGCTGTTCAGTGCTTTAGTGTGCATGTTTATACTGCTCCTGCAATGGGGGAGTTACAGGCCAACAGAGAACTCAGATGCTGGTCCCATTGTCCCTCTGAATGAAATAAATAAATTCCTTATCGTTCGTTCCCCAGCTTTTGAAAGAACTTTACTGCCTGTGAGGCTATGTAAGGGAAAAGGAAGACCTCCAGACAAAGCTATCTCAAAAATAAGCCCACGCTCTGCAGTCTTTTTGTTGTATATTGTAGTCTTTTTTTTTCATGCCACTGCTGCAAAGCGCATCAGCACTGTGCAGAGTGGAGCCCTCGCTAAGCGCAAATAAATCGTAAGGTAGATTTGAAGTGCAGAAGCTTCTTTCAAACCAGCCACTATGTACTTTGGTGGGGAGAACTTAAAAGAAAGTTCTGAGCCAGATACTTGAAGGCAGATTCTCATTACTTTGCTCACAGTGAATAGCACTTAACTTTTGTGGAAGCCAGTTGCACTTCTTGTTAAGTGAGGTCCAATTCTGCCAGAGCAGAAGCCACAAGAATCAGTGTTTTCATCTTGTTTTATGGTCTGCACTGGCCTTATCAGAGTTTGCTTCTGATTCTAAAATGTTGCTTTTACAAAGCAAAGGCTGAGGTCCACACAAGTGGGATGGAGATCTACAACTTTCTATCAGTTGAGAAAGATCTTTTTCATGTAATCTTCATCGTCTTCTTCAACAAAATTTAATGCATTATCATCACTTTTAGCCTTCTATTAAAATACTTAGTAAGAATTTAAAAACGTTCATTTCTTGTTGCTTTTCTTTCTAGCCTTGAGAACAGAAATATGCCTGAGTTTTTTTTAGTGTTCATTGAGTGCTTACATATTGCATATCGAAGAAGAATAATCTTTCCTTCTCGGAGCTGCTTACAGAGAAGCTACTGACCATATGGGACAGCAGCAAAAGCTATCCTTACGATGCCATTTGGCAAAAGAGGCAGAATGTGCAACTCAATCTGTTGTATAAATAAATGCCTCTGTTAGTTCACATTAATGTTTGCTTTCAGGACAAATGCTTATAGGTTTCAACAACTTACCAGCCTGAATACGCGTACATTCCTGAATAGAAAGCAAGTGGTAATCCCATAATACTGGCATCATTCCCTGAAAAGGCATTTCTAAAGTGCTGTGTTTCTCCTGCAACATCAAAAAATAAAAAATAAAATTGAAAAACAAGCTCTTTGGTCACCCCCTACTTTAAAACAAATAAATATATCACACCATGGAACATTTAATCACCCAGTAGTTCGCTGACTTCAAGTTCTGCCCTTGACCTTAATTTCTGACCCAACCCTCGCAGCCAAATTCTGCCAGCAACTGTAAAAGGTTCTTGTGGTGTCCTTAGCCATGTCACAGCAGAATTTGACCTGTTAGTTTTTGTAAAGCATTCTGAGTTTGATGACACACTGTTGTCTCCAGCAGTGACTTATATCAACACTGAAGAGCAAAATGAGCTCTGTGGTTTTTGCTATGAACATTTCCCTTGTTTGTTAACGTTTTCTTCAGATGGAGCATTAATAGCATTTCACTTATAAGAAACATTTGTAAACAAACCCAGTATCTTAAGCCTTCCTGTGACCGAAGTTTTCAGTATTTACTAAGTTTCTCTTCTGCGTTATAGGCAGCACTGCAGCTTATGTTATAGCAAGAATCACGCTTCTCTAATGGCAAATGTTTAGACATTTTGAAAACAGTGCAAGGCAGATTGCAGAAAAGGTGCAGGAATAGCTGAGTGCCAAAGATCAGTACCAAAGTGAGGGCGTGAAAACCACAGTCTCTGTCCAAAAACATTATATATACCATGAAACTGAATATTCTGTAAAGATCTTTCCAATCCTTTGATAATGGAGGAAGGTGCTGACCAAGCCAGTCGTCTTCCTGCTGGTGTAAATGCACTGCCACTAAGGAACACCGGACATTCATCTTTCCTCGTGGATGGGTTTCTGCAGTTGAACAATGCAATGGGGAGGACCCATGCAGGAACAAAGCCTGCATGGAAATAGTCCTCCAAAAATCTTAACTGGGAATTCTAAGACCACATTATGAGCTTTATCTGTGTGCCTTTGACATAGTCAGTGGGTTGTGCTATTTCACTATCCATCTGCAAGGTCCTCTATGGTTCAAAAGAGCAGCCCACAAGCCCCCAGATTTCTTGAGAAGCAATGATCAGAAGCAAAAAAGCAGTAGGAAGAAGGAGAATTCACTGAGATTTAAATGAGCAATGGTCAAACCCTCTTCTCTCCTCTGTACTAAGCCCTTAGGCAGAACTTCCACTGGCATGGAGGCCTTTTAGATAAAGGAATCGGAAACACTCTCTGAGGGACAAAGCCCTCAGGGTTCCTGGCCTGTTGCAAAGGCCTAGAGGAAAAGGGGCAGACAGAAACACAGAGAAAACATTTGCGCATGAAAAGAGGTAAGGAAAGGCATGGTCATGGCCAGAAAGCCAGTGAAAAACATGCAAACAGAAATAGTGAATTAGCAGAATACTGCATAGGATCACCTTTTTTTCAGAGACTATAGCTAATGGCAGTGAGCCACCCATCCCTGCCGCGCACTGAGCTCATGGCCAGTGCTGTGTGGCTGCTTCAGGTGGGAGGGAGTCTTGTGGGGCACCAGAGCTGCCATCATTTTTGCTAGATTAATTCTGCCACCAATTCATTAAATGTGTCCTCTTCCTAACTCACTGTGCTGAATGGCTCCTAGTGCTTTGAGTATTTATTATCTAGCTTTATTGTAATGAGAGTTGTGGTTTGTCCCCATCTCACTCCCTGCCATCAGGGCTCTACTGGAAGAGCCTCCACTGCTCTGTGGGACCAGCAGAACTTCACTGCAAGCACAGCCTTATCCAAATGTCAGCAGGAAAAGGCTGCATACCATGTCCATGCTGGATATTTTCACACTCCTTGCTCAGGCAGCAATGATCTGGCCTGTTTTCCTTTCTTACTCTTGGATAGGCCCAGACCATCGTCTTTAGGTTGAACATTAGGAAAACCTTCTCAGAAAGAGTGGTTGGGCAGCACTGGAATGGGCTGCCTACAGAGGTGGTTAAGTCACTGTACCTGGAGGTGTTCAAAAAACGTGGAGATGTGGCACTGAGGGACATGGTTAGAGGGCATGGATGTGTTGGGTTGGCAGTTGGACGAGATGTTCTTAAAGGTTTTTTCCAACCTTAACAATTCTGTGATTCTAGTCTATGATATAGCTGCATGCTTTTGTTTTTCAATTGTAAGAAGTAAAGCACGCATGCAGCTGAGCATCCTGGAGAGCTGCAGGCAGGGAGTCTGTGAAAACAGCAGCTAGCTATCTTGCCTCCCAAGACAGTACCTCTACATCATCCATTTCTCTCTGATAATGAATCATCACAGCCATTCCTACTGATTGGTTAAAGATTTAACCACACAAGATTTAACCCACAATTGAAACAGCCTCCACAATAACGTTTCTTTCATACATCCTCAAATCTGAGCCCCTATGACCACCACACCCCTGTGCTGAAGAGAAGCAGGCACCAGCACAGTTCCCAAAGTTCACACAGAATGCAATTTGCAGAGAAGGGCAATCCTGTCACTGGCTTGAAAACCAACTCTATCTGAATAGTCTCATTGGCATGCAGAAGGAAATACCAGTTCATCCCAGTGTAGTTCCACCTCTAATCAATTACATGACAGTACAGAGCTCCAGTTGAACAAGCAGAGACTAATTAAGAGATTTTGCTGCTATAAGCATTATTTGGTGCAGGCAGGTGGGGGGAGACTGGGGAGGGTAAAGATAAAAGCACTTTAAAAGCATTTACTTTTCATTTCATACCTTTAATTAGCTGGATAACTCCGGGGACTATAATTATCAGAATTGCTACAAGCTTGCAAAAGGTAAGGAAAATCTGAATGCGAGCACTCCAGCTGACACTTGTGCTATTCAGGACCATCACTAGCGCTGCAAGAAGAAAAAAAAAGTCAGAAAGAAATACTCATTCCGCTGAAATCACCACAAAACTCTCTGAGGCTGCACAAATACTAGACTCTGCAGCACTGAAAGAAATAACGCCCTGATAGACTTCTCTATCTGCTGCCCTCCCACCCCTCTCATGTTTCCCTTAAAGTCTCCGTACAACTAAACGTTTAAGCCGAGCCCTTCTTAGACCTCTCCACTTTTCCGTTCTCCACTTGGCTCCTTTCGCACCAAATTGAAGCTTCGTTTACCCAGGACTGTTGGCTGTTGGTAGGTGGCGGGCTGACAGAAGCTGCCCCCGATGAAAAAAATATAATTGCACAAGCCCTGTCACTCCAGATTTCTGTACTGGTGCCAGTTTGATTAGAGATTTGCATTTTCAGAAAACAGTAACGATTAATAATGACATTAAATTTTCTCACCCCCATTTAAGCCCTGCATGAATTTGTCACTCACTGCCTTGTTTACACCTCCTTCTTTCTCTTGCTATTTCCCCTCCTGTGCAGCCATTGCCTGGCGACACAGGAGGACCAAAGTGCAAGCGGCATTCCCGCCCACACTGGGAACTGGTGAGGAAACCAAAACCCAGATTCACACCTCGCCAAGCCAAGGAGCCCAGGGGGGAGGAGCTTCTGTGTCCTGCCTGCCTGACACATCCCACTGGGCCCCTGCTGGAACTCAATGATGGGAGGTCCTACAGCTCAAGTGCCACTCATTCCAGTTTATGTAAACAATTACCCTGGCAAAACAGAATCAATAAAAATAGCTCACCTAAAAAAAATATTTACTAACTGAATGGAAAATGTAAGTCATTTCACTAGATAAAACTTCCTTTTTCCCTTCTGCCACAGGGTGGTGAGTGTGGCACGACAAGCCTGCTCATTGATCATCTCGCTCCTTCCATCGTGTGGAACTAATGAATTAGTCCTTCATCACAGCCCTTCCTTCTCTCCAGCCCTCTCAAGAGTGCTGCTCTATCTGCCTCATCAGCCACACAGCACACCACAGGATGCATAGAATTGTGAGGCACTGCCTCCCACCAGACCCTGCAGGTTTGCGGCAGCTGGCATCACAAACCTGGCACAGCACAGGGCTCTGGCTGCAGAAACAGCTGGGCTGTCCCACGCCTTCTGTATCGATTCTGGCCAGTGGCAAGGCCGAGGTGTATTTATAAACAATTCTCTGTTTAAATCAAAAAGATTACAAGAAAGACGGAGGGCTGTTGGAGATGGTCCAGAGGAGGGCCACGAAGATGATCAGGGGACTGGAGCACCTCCCCTACAAAGACAGACCGAGGGAGCTGGGCTTGTTCAGCCTGGAGAAAAGAAGGCTGCGGGGTGACCTCATTGCAGCCTTTCAGTACCTAAAGGGAGCCTACAAACAGGAGGGGAGTCAACTCTTTGAAAGGGCAGATAATTGCAGGATGAGGGGAAATGGTTTTAAGTTGAGGGAGGGGAGATTTAGGTTGGATGTCAGGGGGAAGTTCTTTACAGAGAGAGTGGTGAGGTGCTGGAACAGATGCCCAGAGAGGCTGTGGATGCCCCGCTGATTTACCAAAATCAACCAGTGTTGTTGACCAAAGTCAACACAAACTCACACTGTCACTTAGTTTTAAATTTACACACAAAAAAAAAAAAGAAAAAGAAAACAGATCTTAAAGATTATGATATTTTTCCAGTTCTGTATTTTACCGTATTTTAGGACTGAGATGTCATTTTCTGAGTCACAGAAGTATCACTTGAGACCCACACACTTTTTTGGTTTATTTAATCCTTGTGTGTGTGTGTGTGTGTGTGTGTGTGTGTGTGTGTGTGTGTGTGT
>JAPSGF010000072.1:3856990-3872571 GCA_035772895.1 Perdix hodgsoniae
TGTGTGTGTGTGTGTGTGTGTGTGTGTGTGTGTGTGTGTGTGTGTGTATTCGGCAGAAAACAGAAAATCCATGGGGCCAATCCCATTACTCTACTTTCCCAATATCACTTCGATGTAACTTCACTCACTGAAATGTTGAAAGCTCCCCTTAAGTCACTGCTGAATAGCAGTGCTACTGAGGCTCCTCCTCTTTCTTAAGGCTTGATCACCAGGAAAATAGGGTAGAAAAGGCTAACAGCTGTCAAGCATAGTATATTAACATAGTTATTTAACCAAGAGTGATTAAGCTATTTAGAAATCCTGTGCCATAAACAAGCACTGACTCTTTTCAGATTTCTTGCGAAGTTCACTATATTGCCCTTTTCTACTCCACAGGACAAGCCTAGGAAGGGACCAGGCTATGAGAAAATGTCACCTAAGAGTTCAAATATCAGGAAAAGATCTGTGACTTGACATCTAGCATACTCAGAGTTCAAGACCCCTGCAGTAATCAGTCTGCTACTGACCTGTGGCATAACAGGTTATGTGAGCATCCTCATCCTCCTTGAGTGTCATTAATGCATCGCTTTCACCTTCCAGATACATATATGAGAATGTCATCAGATGGCAAACTAGAATGAACACTAATTTTGATCCACTCATCACCTTGCTTGCTCGTCAGGCACACACAAATCACAAACCACAAATCTACCTAAGAGCCACAGTGGCTTGAAAGAAAAACACCTTGAGCAATGTTTCTGTGAAGACAACTTCCACGTGAGAAGGCTGCTAAACTTTTCCCATCCCTGCCCACGAACTCAAACCAGCAGAGTGCTTCAGCTGAGGTTTCTTAATGAAACGGGGAAAGCAAAATGGACACAGCAAGGATCTTCATTTGGCTGGAAAGGTAAAAGAAGGCTACGCTTGCAGCCAGTCCAGTGCACAGTGCCATTAGTTTGGATGGTCCTCCAGAAGAGCAAGTCCCTTGCAGAGTTGGGCAACTGCACAAATGAAGATGGAAATTTTATCTTGGGTCTGTAGTCATTATCAACAGCACACTTCTACAAATAGGATGTTGCAGAGATATTTCAAGATTGCAGAGACTTTGATACAGGATCACAGCAAAGATCAGAAGGACACAGCAAGTCCCCAGACAAAAGGACAGTAAAAGCAGGACTCACCTCACAACTGGCTAGCTAAAAGTCAGGTGGCTGGTCTGCCAGCATCCTCGGTGAAAAGACATTTGCCTCCACAGGATGATTAATCACCCATCTTTCAGATGCCTAGCAAAAAAAACAGTTGCCTTCAGGAAGGATATCCTCCCCCCGCCACCTCCCTCTCTTTCTTCACTAATTTTACAGGGAGCTGAGGCAACTGGCCATAACTAAATACCTAACTAAAAGTGAGATGAATCCTAATCTAGGGGACTATGGAGAGAGAACAGACCGGGTCTGTGAACAATTGGTAACACTAATCATGTTGCTTTTCACAATCCTTACCCTTCACATAGCCACAGCTATAAATGGATAACAACACCTGGTGGGAGAAGCAGCAGCAAGCATCCCAGCCTACTTTTCAGGAATACGTGTACCATTGCCTCAGCGGGAAGCCAAGGGAGCTGCCTTCTCCTGACTTGTCAGGCTGTTAGGGTCAAGGTATTTACTCAGAGCAAAAAGTATCCTTCGGTTGTGGCTTTTAATGCATCAATTAAAATGAAGTCACAGGAGGCACAAAAGCACCCATTGGGGCAGCTTTTGCTATTCCTACAGCCAAGTGATGTCTTAATTTAAACCACTTGTCTGAAAACTGTCAGCGGGAGAGAGCAGTGTCCACAGCATCTACCGTGAAGGTAGAAAAAGCAGCTATTGGCTCCCACGTACATCCACAATTGATGCCAACAAAAATTCCCAGAGTATCTGCCAGCAAGCCCTGACAGATCTGTAGAGCTGACCTTGATTTCCAAGCACGATATGGCTTCTGTCTAGCAGACACGACTTGGGTAATTAGGTCTTTTTGGCAGGCCTTCGAACACAAAGAGAGGAAAAATTACATATTTCACCCTAAATGTGCTTGACTGAGTTGAAAAACTTTATGAATGTGAGAGCTGGTAACCTGCTTTCAGTTTCACAGTTCCTTATAGTTGAAACGTGTTTATTTGACTTCTAATATTTAGACCAAATAAAAGATTAGAACTGGCTCAGTTAATGCTGCGTGCCATTCAGGTTATATATCAACAATACAGTTCAATATGTTAACACAGCATAACATCTCGCTCACTATTACAAATAAGCTTAACATTACAAAAGAGTTAAAAGATTGAAATAAAGCAAAATCTGAATATAGGTTTTTATTTTTCTTTTGCACTGCCTGTCTCTATGCTTTGTAAATCTCTTCTTCATTGGGAAAAGCAATAAATATGAAGAAGACCTTTTGTTTAGGAAAGTAAGAAAGAAAAAAGTACCTGTGACAAAAGAACCATAGCCTGGAAAAGAAAGTTTGCATCTACAGCTCAGGACAGGTGTGATTTTAGGGTGTATTTTATGCCCAGCACATCTTTGCTTCTGTAAATAACAAATAAAGATGGAAATATTTTTAAAGGTCACCATCTCCCATGGTTCCATTTTAGTTTTCATATGGTCTCCATCTTCTCTGCAGCACCCTTTTTCCTAAAAGGGTTAGGTGGAACAGTGGGAGAGGAGTGAGCTATGGCCACTCTGCGAGCAGTGCTTTTCTGCAGCTCGTTGAGGGTCAGCAGTGTCTGCCACTGCCATCTTAATCCCGACTGCATCCGTCTCAAGCAACCTTTGCATTGCACTTCAAAAGGAACTCTCATGAATATCATTCTTGGCCATGCACAGTGTTGGTATGCAGTATTTCACTGCTCCCCCCTTATCTCCCTTCACAAACCTGTCCTGCTGACCATAAAGAGGAAAGGAAGAACTGCCCTCCATATTCACTCTATATAACACAAGGAATAATAGGCTTAAATGGCAGAACGGAATGTTTAGATTAAAAAGAAAAAAAAATTAAAAAGAATAAGAAAAACTCTCTTGTGAAAAGGACAGGAAAAACTGGGCTACAGCACTGGGTAAGGAACTCAACCCTGGAACTGTGGGCTGTAACTGCAGACAAACATCTGTTGGGAGCTGTTTAGAGATGCACTGATTGTTTTGGGGGCAGGGGACTGCCTGGAGACTTTTAAAAATCTCTTCCTATACAGGATAACACTACAAAGTAAAGTTTCTTTCAAGGACACAGGTTAGTGATGCTTCTTACTACCTTCCTCCCCACGCAGTAGGTGTATAGTGAGCACTCTGCAGACGTAGGCAGGAGAAGGGACCGAGGGTGGATAGAATGACAAAAAGCTCATAAGCTCGTATTTTCATTAACTTAACAAAATCTCCGGTGGAAGTAAACACTACCTTTGCCACTGTTAAATTGGATTATAAGATCTTCAGGGCTCCAATGTGTCTGTGCAGCTCAACATCTTAATCTCACCTATCACTCTGCCTACCAGCACAACACAGAACATTCATCACAGTCACCACACCAGCTAATTCTCGCAGTGCAAGAATAACAGCTGCATGTTCTCAGATAGCTTAGCCCAGAGTGTAGCATCGGATCAAAAAACCGCCACAAATGAAAATCCACGACAAAGCACAGTGCAAAGAATTAAAACGAAGCCTCAGTCTGACAGGCCCCCGCTTTTCTCAGCACCGTCCCATTCACAATTACAAACTTTCTACCAGAATCTCTCGCTTCAGTGAGACAGCAGCACATCCTACCTGCTCTGCACAGACCCTCGATCACCATAGGAACAGGCTGCTGTGAACTCCCATCTCCCTTCAGGGTGTAACAATTCCAGCCTATCTCCACATCCCCCCCATCCCACCCCCCCCACCCCCCCAATGCAACGTTACTTCTTTGTTTAATTACTTTGTGTAGCCTCGGCTTATCACACAGATTTTCAATTAAATTAAAAGCAATAAAAATCTATTTCAAATTGTTCGCTTATTGTGCTTGAATCGCAATGCACTTAACAAAAACACTTTTAATGGACTCCTCACTTAACATTCCTTCTGTCTCAGTGACCTTGAAGTTACTGAACATCTGTTTCATCCTTATCTTTCACTGAAATATTTTAGACAGATGTAGCCATAAAAAGTCATTGACCTCGAAATTCAAGCCTTAATTCAATTATTCCTATGAAACCTATAGTTTGTGCATAATTAAGTCAGAAAGAAATGCGGTCACACACTGATTTTTTAACACTCCTGGCAGAAGAGAGCTCTTATCAAGAGAGCTCCTACAAAAAGCCCCAGTAACCTGGAGACCGAAAATTTCCATGTCAATTGAACTCTCTACCCCAAAGAAAGAAAAAGTCATCTGAACCTATTATTGTGCAAAATTAAAGTGGTCCCCTGCAAGCCTTTGATCATTTTGCATGTCTTAATTCCTTTTTCCAGCCCTTTTGTTTCTGATATGCGCACTGGCCGAATTGAAAGGAACAATCTGTTACTAATTACTCCGATCTGCTCTGCGCGCTCCTCCCAGCACAGCTGAGTGTGTGTGTATCTGTGTGTGTGAGAGAGAGTGAGGAGCATCATCCACGATCACTGCACAACACTGGAAACAAACCTCTACTGCTGCATGGCTCTAAGTCTCACTCGCACCAGGACGGTGCCTTCCATTTCACACAGCTTCACACGCTGTCCAGGCACATCGAGAAGCCCCCGCCAAGGGCTAGCCTCCCTCCTGCCATCAGCACACGGTGTCCCCAAACAGACCCTTTACACTAATAGTCAAGTTGGAAAGAGCAGAAGAAGCAACTCATAATAAATGAGCATTTCGAGCCAACTGCACACCCTGCTCCCAAAATCATTTGGGTTCCTGCTTCCCAAGCCGTGAGTGCCTCAGTAAGTTTTATCACTGCACAGGACAGTGAGGGGACTAAGGATGATGATCTCATGTTGCCTGTGCTCCAGTCAGAAGTGCTACATTTCTTCATGGCATCATACTTGGCAAGTGCTTGCCTGCTAAAACAGAGGTAGAGCAATGCACTTAAAATCAAGTAATCATTCTTCTGTATCTCTGGCACCGGCTCGTCATCTCCCAGGGACTGAAATTGCTTCCACAAAAGTAATAAGAGTTCTGCTATTAATTCAAGTGGCAACAGAATCAGGCTTAGCAATAGATCTTTTTCTGCCATTAATAAAGTCTGCTCTTCTTTTTTTTTTACTATTGCATACCTTCAGAAACACACACTCAGGCAAAAAATCTCACCGATGCCCTTGGCACTGGATGCACACTCACTCTGCAACAATTCACAGCAAACAACTACCTGTTCAGTGTCTGATTCAGTTTCTTTTTTTTCCCCTAATTTGCATCATCTTTACTCTTTCTGACAACTAAAATCGGATACTTACTGATGCCAACAGCTGTAATGAGTTTAATCGCAAGTTCTGGGATTTCGCACTGCATAAAGAAAGGTTCCAAAATGTAGCGTCCAAATGCCAAAGATATCACTGCTGTGGCAGCAGGGCTAGAGCAAAAAAGTAAGAATAGGAAAAAAAATATCACAAAATTAATCTGCAATAGCATGTAAACAATATTCACTTGGGATCACGCTGTAGCATTATCATCACAGAACCACAAGGTGTACCCAGCTTTGGTGCCTGTTGGTGACCATGGCACCACGGGCCGTGATTTCTGAGCATAACAGACAACCAGAAACTGATTGGCTTTGCTCAGTGGCTCTGATCCTACCAGTGACAATTCTTACCCTGTGGGGTTTTACTACTTCCATGGTGTGAAGCAGCCATACAAAGAAAGGAGACGCATCAATGCAAATATTCATTCCCATGCTCGCAGTGAACATGGCTAGATTTAATTTGTATAGGCAAATTAAAAGTTTAAAAGTTGTCGAAGACTGAACTGTGGTGGCAAGATACCTCTCACCCTTCACAGACAAGCATATTAATTTCAGTGAGGATGAGAATTCTGCTTTACTGAAATAGGAATCACAGAATTAACCCAAATCTGTTACTAAAGTCTGAGACAATATAAAAGACGAACGAAAATGGCATCTCCTAAAATGCCAGCACTATTTAAAATGCGTGTCATTTTTACTGACAAACAACTTTCCAGCCCTGTGACAGGGAAAATCCTCAAAGCACGGAAAGCCCCTTCCGTGCAACAGAGGAACATAATGAAAGGCAGGCAAGCCTGTTGCATTTCCCAATCTGAAATGATATTCCTACAGCCTTTCTCCTTGAGGCAAGCTAAGTATTTGCCAGAACCCTTCACATGTTACCCTCCATGGACAGATCACAGGACCTGATCTCCATCATACTGCTACACACAGCAAGGAGAAAGGGGGCCTCAAAGGATTTTTGAATGAAACAAGAGTCCTTCCAAATTTGTTAAGAAAAATCTACAGCATTTAATAAAACAATGCCTTAAGTGCAGAATATACCTCTCCCAGCTGAATTTTAACTAAAACACAGTTGCTAAGAACTGTTTGAAAATACTACAGAGAAGTTGTTATTGTTCAGTGAAATGCTAAATTGGATTTTCCACCAGAGAGTTTTACTTTTAAACCAAAAAGAGCCACAACCCAACCAAAGCATCACACACTGCATCGGACAAAACCTCAGGGAACAAAGACCTGAAGCATCTTCCTAAGACACTTTCTACATCATGTGAAGGCAGACAATAGCCTGGGCACTTGTTCTACCCATCCGTTTGCTGCCTTCACCTATCTAACGGACACAGGCAGCTCACCGGCCTCCAGCTCTCATATTCTGTATCTGCCCAATTTGAACTGGCCTAGATCAGACAGAAGAGCAGATCTCTGAAGCTTTCCCTGGCTTGTCTTCTCATTCTCAGCTCCTTCCTCCAGAACCTGGATTTTTCCCTTGTTTTAAGGAAAATCTAACTCCACGCCATTCACTTTTAAAAACAAAGCTCGTTAAGGTTATACCTTTAATAAATAGCTAAGTTCCCTGGCTTCTCACACTTGGAGAGATGCTGCTGGCAGTGCATTCAGCCAGCTGAGGCCAAGGCTGCGGGAATGGGGCATTTTCCTTTTGAGTGCAATCATAAGGATCAGCAGGCTCCTAACAGCTGTGCGTTCACAAATGCACACAAAGCAAATTGGCAGCTTTCATTTAAGGGCAAAGAGAAAAAAAAAAACCTGAAGAAGAAAGCCAGCGGGCAGGGGCAGGCAGAGGGCCGGCAGCACAAGCTGCAGGCGCATGAGTCACCTCTTCAGCAACATGCTCTTAACCAACTTGTGGGCAATCACCAGATCCAAGTGCTGCAGACAACTTCTTCAGTCATCCTCACTTGTTTGAGAACCTGCCTTTCTTTTTTTCCTTTTTTTTTCTTTTCTTCCTGTCTTTAGGTACTTAGTGCACCTGACTCCTGAGAGAAAAGGTGCTCCCACTTGTACTGGATGAGGAGCATGGGGTGCTTCTACAGGTGATGCTAGCATGGTTTATTCAATATGTGGATACAGCTAAGTGTGTCTTAGACCATAAAATAGTGGCTGTAAGTATATATGAGAACTGGAAATGTTTATTTTGATTACTGGCGTGAAAATCCCGCAATCTTTCAGAGGAGAAAAAGGCTGAAGTGTGAAGTGTGTGTGCAGCTCAGCCCCCTGACAATAACACCGCTATGCACCAAGGCTCAGCCCCTTTGATAGCTGCAGCCAACTGGTTTGCCATGCCAGAGTCAGCCCTAAAACTGTGCCCAGAGTTTTGGCAGTGCCGCTCTGATCACAAGTTACAACAAGTCCGTCTCCCTCGCTGCCTCTTGGGTTGGATGATTAAAGGACCCACTGATGTTCTTTCCCATGCAACGTGATTATTTACTGGGTGTGGGGCAGAGTGCAATGACTAAGAGTGTTTTGATGACACTCCTGGGACACCGTCGTGTGTACAAAAGAAATGAAAACAATAATCGAGGAGAAGAATTTACAAGGTCTGGTTTCTTGTGGGTACTCATCCTAGGAAAAGCATCCCCCCATCTACTAGGGTGCAGGTTAACAAGGGGATTTCTCACATGACTCTCCTTTCATGATTGTGTAAGGGTATAACTATGTTCACACCACTGCCTCCCTCAATGAAAACTGTAACTCCGCTTCCTCTTTCTGGTTTTCTTTTCAGAAAGCATTTAATAAGATTAAGGGATCTACTCTTTTGTCACATTTGATGGAGTTTATTCAAAGATTATGTATGTATGAGTGAGGAGGATGCAAGGGGCCATCTGACATGCACAATCATTTCCTCTGGAAATGAGATAAGGATTTACGATTTCATAATGAGTCAGCACTGTTAGCGATTTAAAACTCAACAGTCTATGCTAGAACTCGTCAATATTATGTAAACATAGCTGTGATTTGTGATGAGGCTTGTGCGTCGGTGACTCATTTGCTCATATCAGAAGAGAAGGCAAAGAAGTGCTGATTGGCCTAGGGCAGGAACGCAGCATTCCTGAGTTTATGTCACACAAATGAACTGCCCTATTCTATAAGCAACGAGCTCTCCAGTTCCACTAATACTGTAAAATAATAATATTTTTTTTTTAAAAACGGGCCACATTTTTAGTTTAAAAAAAAGATCCTTTTACATTATGCAAATTTATTTGCAACAATCTAGTCATTCTGCATCTTCTTGTTGCAATTGCCCTATACAATGCCAAGGGCTGTATCAACTACAAGCTTGCATACCACATCAGTACTTTGGGCATTTTAGACACATAAGGACTTAACATTGCTTTGTTTGGCCAGCTTTCTGTAGTAGTTTCTCCAATGCACCAGGATAACAAAAGATGGGGACCAGAATTGACATCTAGAGAAGACACAGTGCACAGAGATCTCAAATCTTCTGGGTGACAACTGTGCCACGTGTTATTTCTGTATCCACAGACAACAGAGACTGCTCCAAAAGCTAGCACCTAGGCTTAGAAAATGTAAAGGTGACATTCCTCTTCCAGTATACTTCATGTAGGCACAGGTATTAACATCTACGGATGTAGTAAGCTTAGCAAAATCAAAACAAGTCACTGAATTTTTGTGACAGACAGCTTTTGTAGAATCTCTTTTTTTTTCCATACATACACATATGTCTTTTTGAATGTTTCAACAGCGAGAAGCAAAACAGCATTGTTAAATTGTCTGGAGCAGCCACACTAAAAAACTTAGCTGATAGATCAAGATATCTTTGATTTCTTCTGTGCTTCACATAGTGCAGAGTTTTCATCATGACTGAGAAGTGTCGTGCCACAAGAGAAGGAACAAACTTACCGAATAACGAGCAGTTCCACCCAGACTCTCACAAAAGCAGGCAGCGGGCCAAAGGCCTCCAGGATATACGTGTAGTGACCGCCAGATTTCTTAATGCATGTTCCCAGCTCAGCATAGCAAAGGGCACCTGCAAGAATGAAACTGAGGCATCACAAGAGAAATCCAGAAACACCTTTCCAAACATCTGTAAGGTGAACAACCAAGCTGCTATGGTAACACAACAACTTCTGATACATTCTAATCCTCCATGTTCTTTTTTCAAGAGGGTTAGAAGTTTCGTGTCATTCAGATGGACTTGTGTGAGCCATGGCACAAAGTGTTTACAAGCAAGGTGCTTCTTACTCACCCACACTGGTGTGGCACAAAGTGCTGCATCATGCCAACAGTGCAAAGCCCTCTGACACACAGTTGTGAGCAAATATTGCCTGATGCCATCCAGCTTCAGAACCAGGTTCCTCATCCTTGGAGGAAAGCCTGAATATGGCATTCCCCTCCCTCCTCAGCCATGGGAAGAGCAAGCAACTGGCTCACGTTTGGAAGCAGGAATCACAGATGGAGGATTTTCCTCACTAGTACCCCTAAAGTCTTGCACACCAAACACAGGGAATGGCTTCTCTCTATCAGCACTGGGGCAGCTTTTGATTTCCCAGCAAAGAACAGCTCCCCAAGGAGATCCTCAAGGCTGCTGTCAGCACGATGCGTCTCGTCAGGCATTACAGGGTGGTAACAGCACACTGTGGCCACGAAGGCCTACACAAACCACCTGCTAGCGCTGCGTGATGGCCGTCACCCAGTCTTACAGCCAGTGGATTCTTTGCCCCATGGGCAAAGAGGGCACTGGGTCTGCTCAGTGCAGGCATCCCTTTTTGGAGGAGCCACAAGAAAACCAGTTTGTAAGCACTGCATTACACAGAGCATTACACAGATCAGCAACATACGCAAAGCTTTTTCCCCACCTGCTCTTATGCTGCTACACGTTAAGGTGAAAACTACAGTTTTCAAAACCACCTGACTCGTACCAAGCCCAATGAAGACTTAAGACTTTACAACACATCTTCATTCTTTGCTTTGTTTGAGGATTTGCAAAAACATGACAGCTTTTATCCAATCATCTTTAGCTTTCCGGGAAAGAAGGTACTTACAGAAATTCTTAGAGCCACATTAAATATATATATATATATATATATATATATATATACACACATATATACACATATATACATATATATATTTTCATGGGCTTTCTCTTGCCAACCTGCTCTGGAGTGATTCGGAATGAAATCAAACCATGCTTTGGTACATATTGCACAGACAGCCTCAGCAAGAGCCCAGGTGACCCTTATATGAGGTCTTACCATAATTAAGTCTTGTAGGAAATGAAAAACATTAATGACAAAAATATTATGAAATAACAACTGTAGCAGGTCCATTTAGAGGGAAGAGGTAATATCTTTTACTGGACAAAATTAGACAGATCTCTGAATGTTGAGATCTGGAAAATGCCCAGGAAAAGCCACCTGATTTTTTTCCACAGACTTTACTTCACAGTCAGAAAATTACTACTACTGAAGTTAAAGCTAAATAGGAGATGCTTAAGCAAATTCCGTTTTGAATACACTTAAAGACCAGAGTCCTACAACAGGGTTACAAATTGTATTTGAGGTGTTTCTTTATAGGGGAATTTTTGTTACAGGCAGGACTTAAATGTTTGGACAACAAAACATGTTGCACATTGTGCCAATACAATTAACATCTGACCAGAACAAGTCCTAACTTTCTTGAAACGTCTGTTTGGCTTGGGTGGACTTAGCCTCCAAACGCTCAATGCTGCTTTTAAGCTCAGAGCCAAGTTACACAGGGTGGCATTTGCACATTCCACCTATTAGACAGACACGTGTTAGCCCCTATTTGTCCTCTCTACCTCGTGCCAGAAAACAAGTCGTCTCTGTTTTAAATAAAGCCAATACTCATGTTAGTTCCTCCGCTTCTTTGAGATTAACTCATTAAGGAGGTCAATGGACCCTCTGTCCCCTAGGAGCCAGGGTGGGGTTTTCTGCTCTGAATGGAGCTTTGTGTACAGAACAAACCACCCAGCATTCTTCAGAATGTAATATTGTTAAAAAGAAACACGGCAAAATTAGTAAGAACTGTCACAATGGGCAGGCCAGCCATAAAACTCATTTCACGCATTTGTTCCTGCTGCATTCATCCTTGCAACCCGAACTTTTCAAGGCACACTGCGAGCGGGGAATAAAGTGAAAAGCAGTAACACAAGACAGGGGAGAGGGGCTGTTGGTGTTACTGTTCTGCTCCCTCTCATACCAACACAGATTACACCCGGTGGGAGTTATTCCCTGAGACCTTGATCGAGCCTCCAGGGAACCGAGCAAAGCTGCCTCAACGCTTTGCCCTGCACACCAGCTGCCAGGGGCCTCACAAGCAAGCTGTGAGCTACTTCTTATAGCCAGAAGAACAGCGTATTACATACAGCACGGCTAATGACAGAAAGCGAGCACTTGTTTTTTTTCTGTAGGGACCCATGAGAAACAACCTGCACTCACAACCTGTGCTGACACAGTGCTGGGTGACAGGGATTGTGGACTGCTGTGCCTTGAAGGCAGCTTGTTGCGGAGCAAAAGCCTTCCGCGGCCCCATTGGTCCTCAGGCTCCATGCTGAGCCTTGATATCCAATGGAAAATCAGACAAAAAATAGGAATAATCCACCGGCTGCCCCTCCAGACCAATTGGAAGCATTGAGCAGACTTACCAAAGAGCGAGAGGATGCCGCATGCTGTCCAGACCAACAAGGACATGCCCACGCTGCCCGTGTTCTTCAGGATCCCTTTGGGTGAGATGAAGATGCCAGCTCCAATGATAGTGCCAATGATGATGGAGATCCCCCTCAGCAGCGTGACTTTCTTCTTCAGTACCACCTTCTCCTGTGGCTGCCTGCTGTCCATGGAGGGCAACCTGCCGTTCGGCTGCCCCTGCAAGTAGCTCCCATTAGACACCGTCACGATGGCAGCTTTCCTCACCATGCTATCGTGTCACCAGCGTGCTGACAGCGAGCGCAGACAAAAAGTTCACAAGCTTTTTCCTCTCTCAGCCTCTTCCTCCGCCGCCTGTTATCGGCGGGGTTGCTCCTACGTGCAGGTAGAGCTCTGCTCTGCCCCACTGCCTGCCAGCGCTCTCAGCACCTGCACCCTCACCCTGCCCACGGGCACTGCCCTATCGTTGGGAACCAGCTCAGCTTCCGCGTGGACCTGTATTTAAGCTCTTGTCGTACCAAGTTACTCCAGCTGAATGATGATGCAAATTCTCCAGGTTTGCATCAGCCATTTGAGAAACCTCTGGCATTACTCAGCACTTTTTTTTTTTTTCTTCTCAAAGCGTAAGGGCATGTTGCACAACAGACCTGAGCGTGGTAGGAGGAACAAAGCCCTCACAGGAAACCCAGCCCATCGAGCTCAGTACATCGCTGCCGGCACCCCTAGACACGCTCCCCAATTTTTTACTGTAAGTTCCATGCAGAAACAAAAGCCTGCCGAAACACAAAGCGTGTCGGAGCGCGAGGGGAAAAGAAATCAAACAGGATACGTCAGCTCTGGGTCTGCTCCAGCTGCTTTTTCTCTCAGTTCTCTTAGTGAAAGTTCAGTATGCAGGGCTGAACTCCTCATCCTGCTGCAGTGGGTCAGCCTCTGCCTACCTGCGAGCTTATGAGGACTGTCTACACCTACCTAAAGAACACATACAAACCCACGTTAGCCCGTGTTGCCTGGCAACACAGCCAAATCAGACTGGTGAAAATCTAGGTTATTTCCCCAGTACGGTAATTTCCATGTAAGTGGTGTTTCTGGGATGTTGGTAGCAACTCGACAGTGACATTTCCCCTTCAGAAACACCGTCCCCGCCTGCAGATGCCATGCTCTGGCAGGAGGCGAGCTGCAGGGAGCAGGGGGTCTCTGGCCACCCGGCAATCCAAGTGTTCCCTCTCACAAAGCCCCTCAGAGCAGTCGGATTGCTGGACCCTGCAAACTTCCGTTTTACCACCCGATTCCTCAAATTCCAACCTTAGAAATTAAAATCTTAAAAAGAAGAACCCTCTCCTCAAGCAGAATGAAAATCACTAGTCTTCAAGCGCTTGTCAGCTAATTAAGGGGCAATGCAATATGTGCCAAAGGGAAAAATCCTGCCCAGCTTAACTTCTGCAGCTGCTCGTGGCTTCAGATCAGATCAGCGCACAAAGAAGTGATTCCTGGGGTTGCTGTTTAATTGGGACCTGGGATTGGGGTGGGGAAGGGTAGCAGTAAAGCAGCATTTTATCGTGTGAAAAACAGGCGCTGAGCTCTGAGCACAACTGTGCTTTCACATTTATTTGGGAAACAGGAGATGCTGGAGTACTAAAACACTGCAGCTGTAAAATTACAGTGATTTTAAAGCCTCGCATTTTCAGCTATCACTCACCTGTAATAATTTGCACCGAGGTGAAACAAGGCATGCTAAAAGCTTATCTGGTTTAAATGCACGCAGGTAAAAACAGAAAGCATTTCAGCTTTCGACTGCAGATTGGCACTGCCTGTTTTCTGAACACATCCTGCCCTGCCTGCCCCAGCACTGCTTGCACCTGACCTCGGGACGCGCCTGCACCTCATGCAGCACTGCTGGGTCTGAACTGAGCTGACTCTCCCAGTTCTGGTCACATATGAAGCCACGAGGAGGTGTCATACTACACGGAACTGCTTTCTCTTGGTATACATTTGTTAGACAGTCTCTCAACGAGATTATTAATGCCTGAAGTAAGTAACCAGATTGAACCAGGAAAAAGCATTAACCACAGAACTGGGGTGGGCTGATGATCTTTATTCTCATTTCCGAAGGCTGTTTACAGAAGAGACACATGACATCTTGAAACATCTAATAGCATAATGTAGTCATTCTTACCTAATGCTTACCCTCTGTTTCAGTAGGAAGATGGCTTCAGGATCACATCAAAACTCAGTGGGCTCCCAGCTGATCCCCAGGCAGCTCCCCACCACCCAGCCATCTGCATCAGTAGCAGCACTGGGCAGTCAAATGGCTTTCAAATTTCATTTGATCCTTAGCCAAAAGAATGCAAAAATGTTCTGAATCCACATTTGCCCTTTGGACATTGCTAGTAACACTCCCCCACACAGGGAAAAGGCTGCTTGCTGCTTCTCTTGGGGAGCATAGTGGGCATGGAAAGCTTCAGACTATGTAGAACTCCCACCACACTGTCTAAAGTGTGAATAATCAAGGAGAGACAGATGCAGAAAACCCTTTTTCCTGAACTATTGGCAGCTTGCTCATGATTACGCTGTTCTCAGCCTTCCCAGTGAGCACTGCAGTGTACAGCAGTTCTCTATGCTATCCATTAATGTCAAACAAGTTCCCACATTCAAAGCTTACTTCCAACTATCAGAACAGAGAATACTTATTTGGTGCTCGGGGATGGTGTGTGGTTTTCTGGAAATGTCATGAGAATCCTCTGCCAAGAAGGCCCACTGCTGCCTCACAGTACACCGCATGTTCCAAACCTGTGTCCATCACCTGCAGCCCACCACGGGCTGTGGTACCATCCCTGGGCAACCACAGCACAGCACTCAGTCTTTTTCAGAGAGCTCTTCCAAAGACATGGGGCTTAACCTGCCTGATGTTCAGAACAGCCCTCTTCTTCCATACAAACCTGTGCTGGAAACGGACCAAAAAAAAAAAAATGTACAATTTTCTTTAGACTGATGAAATTATTGGAAGCAATGTTTCTAAAGATGATGCTCTGAAAATAAAACTTCAGTCCCTGATGGCAGCTGGCATCGTGCACAGCTTTTTATTGTTTCTCTTTGCTTTTTTCCCCACTCACTCCCCAGACATTTTCTCCTGAGCAAACATTTTCAAACATAACAGAGAACATTACAGTGAGATGGCTTCCTTCTGAACTGCACCACCAGCCCTGGGGCAGTGCTTCACAGGCTGCAAAGCCTCGATGCAGAGTTGGTACTAGCAGGTCTTGTGCCAGATTCCTGGACACCACTAACCCTTGACTCTGAAGAAGCTACAGTGTGGATATTTCCCCTGAGAAATGCTACCAGACCCAAACACACACACCTTAAAATTCAAGTCTGGACTTGAATTTCAACTTCTCAAGCCCAGATAAGCTCCTTGATTTCGAGGTGTAGCAAGAATGTTTTGATAATCCTTCCAAGCATTTGCATATCAGCTCACTGCATCAAGCATCTCAAGAGTCACAAGTCAAGCCTCCAGGCCATACATTGCC